>OVBW01000014.1:65638-166414 GCA_900406355.1 Erysimum pusillum | reverse complement strand
CAATGGGTGGTGAGAAGCTCTCTCCAAGCATCATAGTTGTGCTCGTTTTCATCAAGTATCAAAGGAATTTGATTTTTGATATTAGTGACACCAAAACAACGTTCGTTGTTTGCAGCAGCCATTAATGGCAGAAGAGAAGAAAACAAGGAGGAAAAGGAGAAGAAGAGAAGAAGAGAAGAGAGAGTCAGAACCTGAGGAGCTCTGATACCATGAAAGTTGATGTATTGCTTGATATTCACAAGAGATTTACATGGCTTTATAAAGCCGAGATCGTTACACAAAATCTGTAGAGAATCCGCTATACAAAACAATATTAACAATATCCTGAAAATGTGTAACAGACTTTATTTCATGTCTATCATTCGAAAGCATGTGTCAATTTATTACATCTCTTGGATAATACGAACCACTAATACTCTAATACGGACACGTTAATCACGTATTACTTATTTATCAAGTAGTATTAACTAGCTCTATTTATCTATTTATATGGCATGATTGGTTTGAACGTATAATATATAGTAGTAAACCACGCACTAATATATTTGGCTCTCAATTATGATCGTTAAAACATTGTTTCGAAGATTTTGCTCTATATGAACTACAACAATGGTAACATTTTTACATATTTTAATGCTATAAAATAATGCATTGAGCCATTGACCCTTTTGAAATGGACTATTTTAGTTATAATATTCGATAATTGACATGTAACATATAATATATGCACATAGGATAATCGAGAAAAAAAGTTAAAATGAGTGTTGCTATTTGCTAATCATGCATGACTACATCAGCATAATCTTCACAACCACTAACGTTAATAAAAACACACCATAATTACGTATGCGTTTAATTAAATTTTTGCTACCTAACAAAATTAATTGTTTCTAATTAAAATTACCGAAAAACTGGCTTTTGGGTTTCTCAAATCATTCATGACCCATGCCATAATGTTAAAATATACCGTATTATCATATAGGCTGATTCAACATAAATTGACTAATTTTCTCTTCTTTTTTATTTGCAAACAAAATGACTTATTTTATTTGGACTAACCCATCTATATTAATACTTTATAGTATTACTCATTAGATCTCATACTGCATGAATTTGTCAATCTAGGGTTTAAACTTTATAATATTTAATTAGTTCATGTAAACAAATTGAAGCATTCGCAAAGCATCCATATGATTCACCGCCAGAACATAGAACCTAGCTCATTTATTATAAGCTAAAGAAACTTTAATAAAAATAAATTTGTTTAATGTGTTCCCAAGGATATTAAAATACTACTATATTCATGTCGATGAGTGTTGCGTGAGTTTTAATACTATAATCAAACAAGGGGGGCTGAGCCTGAAAGAATTGAATTCGATAGTTTTGGAATTCAATAAATTCAGTGGGTGCCACGTGGAATTCTTACCCTGACAAAAATAAAGTTAAAAAATATTATTCGCGCCGGATATGATTGGAAACTTCAAACAATGCAGGCATGTGTTATTGGACCCATTTGCCACTTTAAGAAGTTTTTTCAACATTTAAGCCTAACACTAGTTATAATTTTAAAACTTAACTAAATTACATTTGCATGTTAATCCTTCCTTTAAAGCTCATTTATTTCCTGGGGATTTGGTAAAGATCCGAATCAATTAAAAGAAATCATGATTCACTTATGACTGTATCAAGGAAAAAATAAGTTGAAATACTAACAATTTTACATGTAAGAATCCTATTAATCTATATAGATTCCACTTCAATTCTATTTGTGATAAATTAGGATCAAAACTAGATTCTGCGCCCCTAATTAAAAATCAATCAAGGATTTTTCTAATCAAGTCTCGTTTATTTTTCTTTGGAAAATGTTCTAACAACATTAAAGAATGAATAAAAAAATAATAAATGAAGGAGGAAACCGTGACCGTTCATATTTAATGATCCAACGGCTAAAGACTCTCATGACAAAAGAACTAAAGCCCAGAAATTCATATAAATATTGAGTGGCATTTTGCGCGTTTTCTCATTTTCCTTTAATTTTTTTGTTTTCTGGGTTTCTCCAATCGAAGAAATTAAAAAAAAAAAAAAAGCTAAGAACTTTATTTTGATTCGAATCATTCTCGATCCTTTTTCATCTTCATCATCCGCCAAAAAAATTCAGTCTTTTTAGAAGAAGAAAGTGCGAAAAGGAAAGAAGAGAAAGAAACCCATTTGAATTATGTTTGATTCCAACCTAAATTCTCAATCTTTCTTCCCAAAATTCTAAAAGTTGTCTATTTTTAGTAAAAATTCATTCCGTCTTCAAGTTTGCTGAGATTTAGTAAGTGAAAGGTTAGTTTCTTCAACTTTTGATCTAACTTCTTCTCTTTACAAACCATTTCTTTTCTCAGATCTAGGTTTTTTTTATTTTTATAAATTAATTCTGGGTTCATAGCGAAAAAAACTCGTTCTTTGAGTTCATACTAAATCTCACCAAGTTGGTCTCTTTGTTTGACTCGCGATTTCAAACTAATTTCGGGTTTGTTTGTTTTTCATAGCTTTGACTGTGATAATGACTGTAGTTACTGTATCTAATTTTGGAAAAAAACGTACTTGATTGGAGAATTTTGAGTAACATTGTGTTAATTCTTTACAAGTCACATTTTCCTCTTTGTTGAAAAGTCTCTGTTGTTTAATTTTCCCGTCAATGTCCAGTGAGGTCTCCCAAGGTTTACGCAACTATAAACTGTGTATATTATTTGATTTTTGGAGTGTTTATTAAGTCATTTTGAAGAAAAAGGGTTATTTGATTTGATTTGATTTGTTTATGGATAAGATTTTTTGATTTCTTGATAACGTTTTTTTTGGGCAGGTTTTTTTTTTTTGTTTTGAAGATGGTGTCACATGAAGAGAACACAAGTATTGTGGAATGGTTTCTTGGTCCACATCCATACACGTATCCTCCTTATGGTATTGAGATGATTCATGAGGAAGATGAAGTAGCTCATCATCACCAGAGCGGTGAGTATTACAGAGAGTATGAAGATCGTCGTAGTAGCGATGTAGATAATGATGAGATCATTGCAAGAACACTCCAAGACGATTTTTTGCAGCTTGAACTCGCAGAAAGTAACGATTATTCCCATCATCAACAACAACAACAACAACAACATCATCAACAAGAAGGTTATACTAATAACTACAGTAATAACAACGAATATGCTTGGAATGATCAGTCCGCTGTGGATTACTCTTCAGGTTATTGTTGAACAGGCTCTTCAGTGGTTTATACCTTTCGTGTGTGTGTTTGTGTTTTGGGGATTAGATGACAGATATGTTTTCTCGGGTGTTGTAGAATGGATAGGAAATGATAATGATCAAGATGGGAGGAGTGATGATTCTGTTAATGTCTTTTCGTGTTCAAGCCCGAGTGACACGGATGAGTATGTGTACTCGTGGGAATCAGATCAGTGTGATGCTGATGGTGAATTTGGAAGGAGATTGAACCAAATGGTTCCCATTCCGGTTAATACTCCCGAGATTAACATCGTATCATGTGTAGATTGATGTTAATATGTTCTTTCAATTTGACAATTGATCATAATATGTATGCAGTATATACCGAAAATAAATGGAGAAATACCTCCGGAAGAAGAAGCAGTTTCAGATCACGAAAGACTTCGGAATAGGTATGTATTTTTCTTTCATCTATGTTCTCTGTCATATATAAACCATTCTTGATTCCATTATTTTCCCATTGTTTCAGGTTAGAGATGTTTGACTTCACCGAGGTTAAGGTTCCAGGAGATGGTAATTGCCAGGTAAACTTCTTCATAAGCAGATCGTTCTGGAATAATTAGTTTCTTACTGATCATTTTGAATCTTGAATCCTTCCTCCCGACTTTTTCTTTTCAGTTCCGTGCTTTAGCTGATCAGCTGTACAAATCCGCAGATCGTCATAAACATGTTAGACGACTAATAGTAAAACAGGTTTGATGATCTTTTTGCTCTTGAGAATCTTTACAAGCTTCCACAAGTTGCATGAACTCATTTTGTTGCAATTTTCATCTCCTGGTTTAGCTCAAATCTCGTCCAGATTCTTATCAAGGATATGTTCCTATGGACTTCTCTGAGTATCTAAAAAAGATGTCTAGGTAAAAATCTCTTCTCCTAGTAAACTCCATAACCGGATTTGCTGCCCCTTCTCTTGTTTAAAGCCTAGTCTTTAAATTTGAAACAGGAGCGGCGAGTGGGGCGATCATGTGACATTACAGGCCGCTGCAGATGCTGTATAAATCCTTAAACTTTGTAAAAAGATGAGCTGATCTTCCTTTACTTTCCTCATAGTTAATAAGTTTGGTGAAACTTCTTAACATTGCAGTATCGGGTGAAAATAGTAGTCCTAACATCATTCAAGGATACATGTTACATTGAAATTCTTCCCACCTCCCAAGAATCCAAAGGAGGTAAAAAAGTTTCTTCCACTGTAAATTTGCTTGTCTACTATACCTCTCTCTTGATGGTTATAACAGTGATCTGTTATCTTGCTATTGTTGTCTGCAGTAATCTTCTTGAGCTTCTGGGCAGAGGTTCATTACAACGCCATCTACTTAAACAGAGGTAAACTTGTAGAAATCTTTTATTTTACAGACTATGTTTTGCTTCTTTCCTCTTCACCTTAATTCTCTTCTTCACATTTTTGGTGTTCAGATACATCTGAAACAGAGCTACAGAGGAAGAGAAAATGGTGGCGTTTCGGAAACTAGACACAGGCCATGGATCATCATCACTGGGTTATATTAATATTTATTGACTTGAGAGAGAGAGAGAGAGATGTTCTTTGAAATAGTCCCTTCGTAGAGAGAGAGGATGAACAGAGCTTACAGCTTCCAAGTCTTACAATAATATTATTTTCTTCTTTGAAAGAAAGAAAATTTTCTGCCGAAATACAGAATTAACAAATTAAATAAAATACACAACATTTTGATCATTTATTTTTCAGTAACAATTCCCAAGATTAACTTTTGTCTCATATATTATTATATATCCAAGGAAATTAAAAGAAACTGATCAAAGGCACTGTGAAAGAAATAACACCGAAATAATTTGCTCAAGCGAGTCTATGAGTGATGAATGATATAACATGACAAACCCGGAGAGGCACAGTCTCGACATCATTCAAAAGACCACAACTTTGAGTAAAACAAGGAAACTAAGAAAAAAATAGATAACTGTGAGAAATCATAATCTAACTGTAGAGATCATCGTCATCAGCAGCAGCTGCAGAAGTTGCAAAGGGATCAGCGGCTGCAACACCAGTGGTGCGTCCTACTGCCGAGTCAAACCTGAACTCAGATCCAAAGCCTCTCGATTGCTGCAGCGTCTGAGCAAAAGCTTGGTACTTGCGAATATCAGCATCACTCACACTTCTCCTCGCATATTTCATTGACTCTTCGAAATGAGCAGCTCTAATCTCTGAAACTTCATCATCCACCATATCTTCCTCCATTGCCTCTGGATTCTCACTCCTTCTACGCTCTCTCTCAATATCCTGAGGAACAAAAAACACAAAAAAAAAATGGACAAGATTAAAACGAATTCACATTTACGGGTTACTTAACTCACGTTTCAGGAGGTAAACAAATCTCTGACCTTTTCAATGTTTTCTCTGATGGCGTACTTGCAAGCTCTCTGGCAGATCTCAGTGATATCAGCACCACTGAATCCCTGAGTGTACTTAGCAAGTGCAGTCACATCTACATCTTTAGCAACAGGAGATTTTCTCAAGCAGGCCTTGAAGATATTGAGACGGGAATCTTCATCAGGTAGAGGAATGTAGATAAGCTGGTCAAGTCTTCCAGGTCGAAGAAGAGCTGGATCTATGATATCAGGTCTGTTAGTTGCTCCAATAATGAATACAGTCTTCTTTGCGTTCATTCCATCCATTTCTGTCAGAAGCTGATTCAACACTCTATCAGCTGCACCGCCTGCATCACCCACGCTGCTTCCTCTCTGAGTAGCAATGGAGTCGAGCTCATCGAAAAACAGAACACAAGGAGCAGATTGACGAGCCTTGTCAAAGATTTCACGGACGTTTGCTTCACTTTCTCCAAACCACATTGTGAGGAGCTCGGGTCCCTTGACACTGATGAAGTTTGCTTGGCACTCATTTGCTATAGCTTTGGCTAGAAGGGTTTTCCCACATCCAGGAGGACCGTAGAAAAGAACTCCCTTTGATGGAGACATTCCAAACTTTTCGAATTTCTCTGGATGCTCCACAGGGTACTGAACAGTCTGCATAAACACAAACAAGAATCGATCAGATCAGTTCTATATATGAAACAATTTGGATCCAAGCAAAGGATGTAATAACAATCTTTTACCTCCTGGAGCTCTCTCTTAACATTCTCAAGACCTCCAATATCCTCCCAGGAGACATTTGGAACCTCCACAACCTGTGAAATGAAATGAAATGAAATGATTAGAATCAAAACTGGATGAAGAAACAGGTATTGATACATTTACAAGCAGAGGATCAACACTTACAGTTTCACGAAGTGCGGATGGGTTGCTGTTTCCAAGAGCAGTGTGGAAGTGTTCATTTGACACCGCCATGGAATTGAGGATCTCCGCATCAATAGAGTCATCTTCCAAGTCAATCACATCCATCTTCTCTCTAATACATTGAAGGGCAGCTTCAGTGCATAGAGCTGCAAGATCAGCTCCCACATATCCATGTGTATCCTTGGAGATTCTTTCTAGATCCACCTGTTTAAAAGGAAAAAAAAACTTCAATGAACATTGCAACAAGGAAAACATCAACAGAACTTGTAAAGATGTTATATAGAGTATAGAAATTTACATCTTCAGCTAGCTTCATGTTCTTAGTGTGGATCCTAAGAACTTCAAGACGTCCGATTTCATCAGGAACACCAATATCAATTTCCCTGTCGAATCTTCCAAACCGTCTCAAAGCCGGATCAATACTGTTGGGGCGATTTGTTGCTCCCATGACAATAACATGGGCACGCGATTTCAGTCCATCCATAAGCGTAAGGAGCTGAGAGACAATCCTCCTCTCAACCTCTCCATTCGTCTTCTCTCTTTTTGGTGCAATAGAGTCAATCTCATCAATGAATATGATAGAAGGGGCATTCTTCTCAGCCTCCTCAAATGCTTTCCTGAGGTTGCTCTCACTCTCACCAGCCAGTTTTGACATGATTTCCGGTCCATTGATACAAAAGAAGAATGCTCCGGTTTCATTAGCCACAGCACGAGCAATAAGAGTCTTCCCAGATCCAGGAGGTCCATAAAGCAGAATTCCCTTTGGTGGCTTCACACCAATTGATTTAAAGAGTTGTGGATGCCTCAGGGGAAGTTCAACCAATTCCCTAATCTGAGCCATCTGTTTCCTGACACCACCAACATCGTCATAACCGACCTCATCAAGCCTTTCTTCGTCCTCCCTCTTAACTGGTTCCCCCTCACAGAAAATCTCTGTATCTGGAGCCACCACACAGTACTCAGCAGGATCAGTCTCGATCACTTTGAACTCCACACTCCTCATTCCTCCTCTCACTAGGAAAAGATCTCCCTTCCTCACTGGGCGGTAGGCCTCCAGGAAGTAAGCTGTTGAAATAAATCAATTAAGTTAAGAAAGCAATCCAAACTTACAAACAATATCTTAAAGAAAACACAAACTTCAAAAGACAAGCTCGACTATGAAATGAAAGAGAATCAAAGACTGAAGACAACGTACGTTTCAAGTAAGCATCAAAGAGGTTTCCAGTAACCCCTTCAACTGTATCATCAACTGGCAAGATGTGCACACGCTTTCCATACTTGACATCTGGGCATTGGTGAACAGAAATAACATCTCCCAGCCTAACCCTCAAGTTAGACCTTACAACCTTATTCATTCTGATCTTGGGTTCCTCACATGATTCATCAGCAAGGGCAATGCAGATAGTGTCCTTCCTCTTCTTACCCTGCAAGCCAAACCCCCAATCAAATAAGAAATAATAGAGACAAAAAAATCAGTTCTTCCAGACAGAAGAAGTGAATAGTTGTACCCCTAACTATATGCGTTTACAAGATCATACAAAGTAAAAACATCTTAGTAATATACGGTAAAGACAAAGATGATCTAACACAATTCTAGACACAAGTGTACTTTCACAATTCAAGACGTAAGAAGAGAGATGAAATAAGAAACCATCAGCCAAGCAAGGAAAACCCTTATTTTGGTAACAACCAAAACCAACATTCAATCCAAGCATAGCACAACATAGTAGTCAATTAAAGACTCTCGACATAAGGAACAAAACCCAAACCTTGATGAGAATCGTATCGCCACGGAAAAGCTGGAGCTTTTCCATGGTAGCAGGATGGAGAGAGACAACAGAGTTGTCATCGTTAACAGCTTCATCAACAACAAGTCTGTTTGGAGACTTCTTCCTCTCAAGAATCGCAGTACTGAAATCCTTCTTAGGTTTCCTGAAACAAAACAAAACAAAAACCACAGGAAGACAAAAATCAGCTTCAAAGATGAGATCAAACTAAAAACCCTAATCACAATAACGAAAAACCCATGTCAAAAAATCGAAACTTTATGATCAGAATACGAAAATCGAAGATCTGGGTACATACGAGTCGGAAGATTCAGGTTGGTTTGACATAGTGAGTAGCTGAAGAGTCCTCTGAAGAAAGTTGAGAAATTTGATTCTAGAGAGATCGAATTGATGATGATGAATGTGAGATCTCAAGGGAGCTTATTTCGGGATTTATAGCTCTCTGATTTCCTTCTTGTTGGAAAAAGAAGCGGAATTTAATTTCCTTTTTCTTATTCTTTAACTAATCTCTAAACGACCCCTAACTTTTAAATTTATCACAAAACGTTCCTATACTTAGGTATTTTCATTAAATACCCTTATTCCCTTGAAATTATTTCAATTAGTTTTTATATGCTTATGATTTATGAAGAATTCAATCAAAAATTAATAACTATATTTATAAAAAATCGATCTTTTTTTGGCTGATTTAAACTCAAGTTATATAGTGTGGTGAGTATCTAAATGTGAATTAAAAAAAGTAATAAGGGAAAGTTGAAAATAAAAGTAAATGAGAGGTAAATATAACAATTTTCCTTTTTGGTTATAGTGATAACAAACACAAGAAAGGAATACAAGTCTTAGGTAGCGGTATCAAGCAAGCAACATGTTTTTCTTTTTAACTTTTTTTTTTTTATTTAATCTAGAAATTTTAAGATCTTACCAGTTATTTTCTTTCGTCTAAATAGACTGCCATTTTTCCTATACCATTTTATATAACCCAAAAAAATAATTGACTGGGCTGTCTTATATACTTTAATTGGATCTCCAATATGATTCAAAGTTCAATTTTTTCAGAAATTATTATTTGCATTTAAATATTAAAACCTCATTTAGATTGAACTTTCGAAATTGAATTCCCCAAAAGGTTGTTAAATTTTTTTTCAAATTCATCATCTAATTAAAAATATTAATGTCATAAAAAAATTTTGGTTACAAGGTGATAAATATTTGTTATCATTATCTCGAATACTGCAAGTTGAGGGAAATATATGTGACATCTGCAGCGATTATTATGATTACATTAAGTTTGCAGGAATCAAAGTGATGAAATAGACCAAAATACAATTTTTTTTTTTTTTTTGTCGAAACAAAATAAAAATATTTGCTTGAAATTTGCTTAATATTTGTTTGAAATTTGCTTAAAATTTGATTGAAATTTACTTGAAATGCCTTAAATTTGGTCAATAGAAGAGACATGATAGAAAAGAGAATACAGTAAAACCTCTATAAATTAATACTCTATAAATTTATAATCACTATAAATTAATAAATATTGTCGGTTCCAAGTCGGACCAGTGTAAAATTGACAAAATTCGATAAGATAATAATATACTAATTTTTTTGAAACTCCTATGTAAAAATATGGTCTCAATAATGTCATAAATTAATAATCATGTAAATTTACACACACACACACACATATATATATATATATATATATAAGATATTATATCAATATATAGTTTTAGTGTTTTTTAAAATGAATTTTTGTTAGAACTCATAACTAATTTTTCTGATATAAAATTTTGTGTTTTCAAATTATCTTATTGTAGCATTGTTAATAATTTTTTCATAAAATAACCAAAACTTTCTGTAATTCTTTAAATTATGAATATACATAATTTTTATTTTGATAGTCGTACACATGTCGTTCTAATATAACAACTGTGGTCACTAATCAAAAATTTAAATTTATGTATCATTTATATAAGTGAATTCATCTATTGTCTTTGTTATAAACTAAAATACTATCGATAAAATTTGTTTTTTTTTTCTTCTAAACATTTAACTTTCAAATCCAAACTAAAAACTTTTATAATATCCAAAATTGTTCCTTTCTTCTCAAGAATACGGATCACTCTCTGAAGTTCACGCCCCTTGAGACGACCATTAGCATTTAGGTAGCTCCTCGGCATCACATCAACTACTTCTTGGATTGAGAGCTCAGAGTGATCATCAGGTAAACAGTCATGCTTCCTAAACAAAGCATCTAGCTGCCTGGTTGGCGCAATAGCCCAACAGATCCTTTTCTTGAGATAAGATATCTCGGATAAGTTTCAGATTCTCGTCTCTGTGAGACCAGTAGGAAATGTCTCCGACGTCTTTAGGCATGATGAATCAGAGAAAGAAAAAAACCAATCGATCCACGATAGTAGATTCCTGCAAAGCAAAAATGAAAAGCTGAATGATAAAAAATGTGTAAGTTTGATAATGTTATATAGATTTGAGATAACAAATTAAGATGGTATAATGATGCAGGGTGCTTCTAAACGATATGGTGTTTCATTTTATGTTTTTTCTTTTTTTTTTTTTTTTTGTCAACGGCATACATTTTATGTTTTTCCTTTTCGTGTGTTTTTCTTTTTTTGTAATGTTAAGAGTTTTATGGTATTTTTTCTTTTTATTTTATCTCTAGGATTACGTACTCTGTCAATTTTTTGTATTATTATAGTTAAAAATTTCACACGGTTTAATTAATAATCACATGACTATACTAAATAATTGTAAGATTTTATATTCATGTATTTAAGTATTTTGACCGGTTCTCGCATTCACGAAAAGCTAAACATTTTTTTATATTTTTTTGTTTGGCAAAGGGTTAAGCTAAAACATTTCTCAATCTCAGCTTTCTTTTTTCTGACCTCTTTCTATCAATCTCATCAGTCATCATGGATCAATCCTACTGGTCTCATAGGTTCGAAAATCCAAAAATTATCCAACAACTTATTTGAGTCAACCTTGGGGTGCATGTTGGTCTATTGCTTCAACAAGACAGTTAGATGCACTACTTAAAAGGTCAAAAACTTTAGATGAAAATTCCCACCTCTATATTCAAGAGATTATCGACGTCATGCCGAGGAGTTCTCTTAAAGAGCGTCGTATTTGTGGAACTAAATGACTTGATTGATATTCTAAAGGATAAAGGAAACGATATTGGAGAGAGAGAACCCATTGTTACAGGTTAAGATAAAGAATAGATCTTCAGTACGTATTAGGTTTTTAAACATTGCTTAGTCNTGGGTTTTTAAAATTTTTTTTTTTTTTTTTTTTTTTTTTTTTTTTTTTTTTGCTTGTTGTCAAACATTGAATTTTGAATTTATGTTATGATATATTTCTATTGAAATTTTACTAAGTTACTACTCTGTTTTGCATTAAATTTTGATTCTTGAAAAGAGTATAATGACAATTGCGCACAAGTTCTAACAAGATAGATAACAACGAAAATAGTCAAAATACAAAACATGGCACTCATTTGCAATCCTTTTGGTCGAAGGATATATAAGGATCGCGAGAAAAGAGAACCTCATTTCCGATATTTATGAGACTGAAGTTATAATATTTTCATACATTATTGTTTGCTTTTAAATAGTATACTTAATCAATATAAAAATTCTAAACAAATTTTGATACTAAAAACTTCTGTAAAATTTGAATTCCTCAAAAAATAAACACTTCTGTAAAAAGTTATCAAATTAATTGAGTTTTTAACCAAATAAAAATACTATTTTCTTTTAAAAAAATTATTTTATAAATACTTTGTTATTAGTTATCACTATCTCTAATACTGCGAGAAATACGCGCCGTTTATTGGTCTCATCGATATTAGACGTTGCGCCGTTTTCACTTTGAGATTTGCAGTATTATAACTACCTGCCGTTTCTAAATTCGAGTAATCGTCTTCTATTCTAGTAGAATAATTCTAGTTGGATCCTCGGCGGAGAATACTCGACGAGAAAATCCAGATCGGAATCATCTTTGAGAAGGAAAAGAAAGGACTTCTAAACATGAATTTAGGGTTCGTAGTTGGATTTTTCGGCGTTCTGATTCTTTCCCATGCCGCTTATTCAACAATCCAATGTATGTCTACTCGTCTGAATCCAATTACAGTTCCAATAGAGTCAGATCTACTTTGATTTTTGAGATAGCATCTAGTATCTTGATGTGGGTTTCTCTTCTTTGTTTCAGATAGAGGATTGTTGAAGATCATGGAGGAAGAGTTTTCTCGACCACCTATGAATGTGAGTATTTGATAAATCTTTCTCTTTTCCTCAATTTTCTTTGAATTTTGTCAGCAAGATTATGCTTTGATATGTCTTATGATTGGATTTCTCAAGGTTGTGCTGGAGTTGATTATTGGATTGGCTCTCTGTATGTGGGCTGCTTTGACTTTCCCTGGGAAATTTCTCTCGATCCACCCAGATTCTGATGAAAACAGGTTTGTGATCATTATTTTCTTGAACTCTCAGCTGTGTATCAGTGTTAATCAATCTGAAATCAATGGGAAATTATCTAGTGAATATTTTTGCTTTTGACTTAAGATGTTCGTAGATTTGTGGTCATGGATTCGTAAAGAATTGTGTTCTAGATATGTTCCGAGAATCCAACGTTGATGTCTCAGTTAAAGGATGAATTTTTTCTCTCTGTTCTTACTTTGTTTAGCTTCGGGTCTTATAGAGACATCTTCTGGTTAGATTTGGTCCAGTTATTCAGCTTAATCATGGGCATTTTTTGCAATTTCTAGTGAATATTTTTGCTTTTGACTACCAAGGTTCATGGATGTGCTTGTTCATGGATTCAATTAAGGAACTGGTGTTCTAGAGATATTTCAAGTGTCGTCTAGCTTTAATGTCTCTTGAACTAATAGTTAATATTGTTGCCATTGACTGAGAATGACCAAAGACTCGTGTTCATATATTTTCATAAGAAATTTGTCCAGTACAGATGTTCAGACTCTCCAACATTGATGTTTCTTTACTAGTGCTTTGTTTAGCTAAGGTTGTCTAGAAAAGGGACTTTTCAAGGTTGGTGGTTATGGCAACACCTTCTAGTTTTAGATTTGGTCCAGTTACAGTGATGGGTTACAAGAACTTTAAGCAGTTCTGCCCCTAACTCATTCAGTCAATTTAGATTTTTGCTTCATAGGCTTTTTAGACATCCTTTGGTGAAACAGGATTGTTCCTTCTATGTCAGCCTCTCACCTACCTTCGTTTACATTATGGTTCTTGAATTGGTTTTAAGTTGGTCTTTGTTAGATGAAGTGAATATCTTCTGGTAACTGATTATTTAAAACATTTACAGGGCGGTTTCTTTACCAGATAACTCGGATTTCATGATATTCAATCACCGTGGCAGACTGTTCGCACCCGAGATAGACATGAAGTTTTGATTTTTATCATACTGCTTAGTCAAACACTGATACGCTTAATGTTATGAGTTTTTTCCATTGAAATTATACACTCTACGTAACTACTCTGCTTTACATCAAATATTTGGTTCTTGAAAAGAGCCTTGTGAAGTTAATGTGTGTCAGGTTTCTATTCGGAATCTTAAGAGTAATGAAAAATTAACATAACAGTCGCCGCAAGATAGATTTGGCTACTACTACTAAGAAAATAGTCAAATACAATACACTTAACAACAAAATTTGCTTTTTTTATTCACTCCGGTTACCATTTTCTGATACAATATAGAGAAAAAGCCTCAAATAGAGCAGAACTGTGTTAAGTTTTATTGGCACTGTTCTGGAAGGTCCAGCTCCAAATGTCGTGACGCTCAATACCACGTCCCATGGCACCGGAAAAACCAGGGTGCATGTTTTCAAGAAAAACCTTAGAGAGATCCAAATCGGCAACGATCAAAGGCTTGTTAGGTTTCTTCACGTGTTCTGGCGCGAGAGTGACTGTGACCTTGGAGTTTCTATACTCAATCCAAGCCTTGTACCTCTCTCCATTACTCAGTTTGACCTCTTTAAACGACCAGAGTTTGGTTTTCCCAATTATTGTCTGAACCCAATAACCAGCTTTCTCAGCAACAACGGAAGTAACAGAGTTGATATTTATTCCGACATGGTTATCATTAATGTCTCCAAAAGGTTTGTCCTGAAAAACGTCGAATTCGACAGCAAAGATGTGGTTTTGGGGGTCGCCATTGTTGGTTTTGTTGAGGATCCCGAGGTATCCAGCAGGTCCAGGACCGCTACTTTCAATGGACGGGACGACGACGAAAGCGAGACCGTGACCAGGGGCGGGTTTGACGCGAGTAGTGATGGAGAAAGTGAAAGAAGTTTCGAATGGATAAGGAGAAGAAGAAGTGTTTGAAGAAGGCTTGAAAGGGATTGGAGTGGACCAAAGACTTTGGCCATGAGAGAATGGGTTCTCGTCTCGGGTCATGGAGAGAGCTCCGGAGCGGCTGACGCCATCTGAAGCAGGACCGAGCTCTGCGTCTCCAAGGAAAACCAACTCCGAGGTTTTGAGGCTGAGATTGACGGCAGAAGTGGTGTGAGCTAAGAACAGAGCAAGAAAACAGAGTTTATGAAACTGCATTGTGTTTTGTGTTTTCTGTAACTGCGTTGTTTATTCAAGGGAGAGTGATTTATAGATAAATTGAACTCGACCAATAAAGATGTGATAGTTAATAATGGAAAAAAAAACTTTTAAATCAAAATCATGGTCACATCATCACATGACATAATGTCAAGTAAACGCGTGAAGACACTGTTGTGAATTCACTCATTCAGCAGTGTCAGTGTGTGTACTCATATCTCGTGTGTAGGTATTAGATTTTACTTGTCTTTTTGCGACATACTATACGATATATCATAACGTGGATGAATGTATACTAAATTCTAGTGGATCTTTAATTACTTATCCACCATATTCCATATACACATAGACAACACGACGTCGTACAAATTACTTAGAAAGTATTGCAGAGGAACGTTCCTACTTCCTATTTCCCTACATCTTGTGTTTCTTCGGCGCAATTGGTGTGGAAAGTGACCAATGCAATGGCTTAATGGTCGATTGCTTTTTTTTTTCTTTCGAGGAAATATTAATGCAATATTGTTATGAGATATTATTCTCAACTTGAATTCTGCACCTTCTCCCTAACAATATTGGATGTTCAACAAGTTCATCTTTTCATCTCCTTCTCCATTTCCATCTTCTCCTTCTCCTTCTCCTTCTCCTTCTTCTTCTTCTCCATCTTCATCTCCATCATCATCTTCATCTTCTTCCCCATCTTCATCTTCATCTTCAACTCCTTCTCCTTCTCCTTCTCCTTCTTCTCCATCTCTTTCTTCACCTCCATCTCCTTCTTCACCTCAGCTAAAAATCCTAATATAAAGTGTAAAGAACAAAACTAACGAGAGGTTTAAATTGTTACCAAGAATCAAGAAGCAAGAGCAAATTTACGTACCTTTGGGCATATAGCTATTAGTAGCGCGATACGAGCTCTTCCTCCTTGCAGATTTTATGTAGTCTGGTTGCGAGTCAATAATAGGTTCATCAACTCCAACTACAAGAGGAGTTTGTCCCATCTTACTTCCACTTAGTTCCAGGGCCTTGCCTACAACCTTGTCCTTAAATATCAACATAAGCTAGACCGCTGTAAAATGCAACAGAGACAGAGTCTTTAGTTAGAATTCAATAACTTGAGAGTTGGGAAAAACAAAAATTCACACAAATTGGAGAAACAAAGAAGCCACAAATTAACCAACCACGGAGAACCATAATGCTCGTGACCACTCCACATGAAGAGAAATGTCCACACAGAGCCATTTCGATATCAATCTCAGGAGGCGAAGTGTCAAATCCGCTAACAACGACCCTAAATAATAATTAATTTGAATGTAGGAGATCATAAATATTATTAACATGACAAATTGACAAGAACAAGAAGATCTTATTTAGTACTATCAAAATTTACCTTTTGTCTTTCAAGCGATACCGAGGACCCAGTGTGGTCATTATATTACTGGGTGCAGCCTTAACGATTGCAGTCCATCCTCCCACGTCACTTCCATTAAGTTCCAATGCCTTCTCTTCGGCACCTTCTCCGAAGATCCTCATGTAGGCAACACTGTAAGACGAACGATACAAAAACAAGTTTTATATTTTATTTTATTTTTGGTTAGCAGCATTCAACATGATCTAGGAGGAGAAGCCACAAACTTACTGATGATACGGCGTTGAGGGTCTAAGATAAAACGAATACATAGGAACCGTCCGCAGGAAGCGAAATGTTTTTTCACCTCGAGGCCGACAAGGTAACTTTGACGCCAAGTGTCAAATCCCTCAATGGAAAACGTGCTTATGCTCCTGCAACAATTGGATTTTGATTGCAGGAGATAATATTATTATCATCAATTCACCACAAAAAATTTCCCGATATATAGACATATATGTGTGTCAAATAAATTTACGGGGGTTTTCGAATGTCTGCATCTCTATCGTTCAACTCCAGCAGCTTCAGACCCTAAGGTACAAAATGTATAATCAGAAATTCGACTACTTCATATATATTTCTTCTTACTTGTGAAGAAAGAAACCATTAACAGAGAAGCAAAGAGCGCGTAAGAAGAAATCTATAGTTAAGGAGAAGAAGATTACTTTGATTGCGGATTCATCCATGGTGATAAGTTGAGAAGAGCGATTGCTAGGGTTAGATATAAATTTTCAGAATTAGGGATTTAGGTTTGAATATTAGAAGGTTTATTTATTTATTTATTTTTTTTTGTTAATTTCCTTATTTATTCTGGTTTGGGACACAATCCTTTCGTGTATATTAGACCATCTTTATTGGTAGGATTGTGTCCATGATAATCATGCTCATGGATAATCATGCTCATGAGTCTAATATTTTGACTCATGGACACAAACCAGAAGATTACCTTATTTATTCTGGTTTGGGATACAACAAGGAAGAAGAAATCCTACTTCATCGAAGATGCATCAGTTGAAGCTGCAGTGATGGTCCAAATAAGTGTGCAGAGATAAAGTCAAGTATTACATTATACATGGGTGATGATGAAGTTTAGCTTACTCTTAAGCTGCAGACAAAAACAAAAGAAAAATCCAAGTAATAAATAGATTACAAAGTATCATGCATAGTTACAAACATCACACTTGTTCGTCTTCTCCTACTAAGAGAGAGTCTTCTCCTTCTCCATCTCCATCTCCATCTTCTTCTTCTTCTTCTTCTTCTTCTTCTCAGCCAAACCCCTAATATTAAAGTATAGACAAGGAAACTAAGGAGAGGCTTTAATTTGTTACCAAGAATCAAGAATCAAGAGAAAATTCATGTACATTGGGGGGTGGGTATAGCCAATAGGAGCGCGGTAGCGCGTGCGCCTCCTTGCTCCGTTTAAGCATTCCGATTCCGAGTCCGATTCCGGTTGGGCCCCCGCAACAGGTTCAACTACAAGAGTCATTCCTCCCACGTTACGTCCACTTAGTTCCAGCGCCTTGTCTGCACATCTTTCTCCCATAAGATGAATGATAGCTGTGCCGCTGTAAAATTCAACAGACAAGTCTTTATTTAGTTAGAACTCAATAACTTGATGAGAATTGGAAGAAAAAAAAAAACATAAATTGGAGGAAGAAAGAAAGAAGCCACAAACCAATGGAGAAGCATAATAAGCAAGACCTCTCCACATGAAGAGAAATGTTTACACAGAGCCATCTGGATATCAAACGCGGGAAGCGAAGTGTCATATCCCCTAACGCGGAGCCTAAATAGCAGGAGATAAATATTATTAACATGACATGTTGCCGATATATACAAGAAGATCCTAAATAATGATTTGACTGCATGAGACAAAATTAACTGATGATGTTCGGCTCCCGCAAAAGCAGGACACCAACGATCTGCGAATACTTTCACCCACGGTGCAGCCTTAACAACAGCAGTCCATCCTCCCACGACAGTTCCACTAAGTCCCAATGCCTTTTCTTCGGCACCTTCTCCCTCGATCCTCATGAAGGCAGCACTGTAAACAAGTTAGTTTTTCTTGAGTTAGCAGCAAGCATTCTTGATCTTTCCGCATGAAGAGAAATGTTTTGTCAACATGAGCCTGATAGGATAACCTTGAAGCGAAGTGTCATATCCCTCAATGGAAATCGTCGTGCTTATGCTACTGCGACTATTTGATTTTGATTATAGGAGGAGATATAAAATATGATATCATCAACACTAGCCAATTTCCCAACATATATGTAAATTTACCCGGTTTTTCGAATGTCTGCACCACTATCGTTCAATTCCAGCGATTTCAGACCCTAAGGTACAAAACATCTAATCAGAAATTCTACTACTTCATATGTTTTTCTTCTTTCTTGTGAAGAAAGAAACCATTAGTAGAGACACTCAGACACAGAGGTTAAAACAGAAGAAGAAGATTACTTTGATGGCGGATTCGTCCATGGTGATAAGTTGAGAAGATCGAGTGCTAGGGTTCGATAGATCTTTTTCAGATCTAGGGATTTAGGAAAAATGAGTAATGAACACAGACAAAAAAAAATTATTAAACCCTAATATTAAATTCGACCCACTTTTATTTTTTTTCAAGTATCCAATGGGAAACAGGTCGTGATGAGTGGATTTGAAACAGGGAACATAATGAATTTCAATGTTTGGGCGATGGTAGATTTAGATAATTATGTATATACATGGCATGTGGTGTTTTAACTAAAGCCATGTTACATTTTATCACGATATCCATAAGCCTCTCCTCTCTATCAGACGGTTGATCTGTATTCAAAACTTGATCCGGGTTCTTCAGTGGAAGGGAAAGCTTCTAAACCGGTAACCATGGCTGCAGGAGGACCGCGGCGACACCTCTGATGCATCTCATCAACAACTTCAGGTGGTCCAGAGAAGAGTGCTTCCACTGAACCGTCCCTGCGGTTCCTGACCCATCCCTTTATCCCGAGCTGCTCTGCATTCTCAACAGTCCAGTTCCTGTAGCACACTCCCTGTACCCTTCCCTTTATCACCACCCTCACCTGCACCAACATTCACAACATCTTCAGCCCATATTATTCAACAACTGTGGTACCAAGAAGACAGATACCATTGAATCAAATCAGCATTCATGGGATGGTGATTCAAAGAAACATTTAGCTCGAACATTTGTTAAAACAGAGAAAAAGAAGAATAGACTTTTGATAATGTCAAACCAGCATCTAATTAAGAACCTCCTCAGGTCTAGTTTTGAAGATAAATAAATCTAATTCAGAAGAAACCATCAAGATGAAAACCTAATTTCAACAAGAAACACAATGACTTTCAATACCCCTATATACCCTAAAGATGTCAACTTTAGTTGATATTCCAACGAATTGAAAATACCGTTTTGGAAGAATCGGATTGGTGGGAAGACCCAGATTCAGCCTGAGTGGTCATCGAGGACCGAAGCCAAAGCAGAGGATGAGCGGCAGAGAACGGAGGAAGAAGAGGAGGATTTCTATGATGAAAAGGAACGGAGAGGCTACGAGGATTATGGATTCTCAACAGCCAAGTAGAGATTTGTGGAACCTTCCCGAAACTCAGGAATCTTGTTCGAATTCCGACAATTGAGGCCATTCTCCGTTTGAGTGAAATTTTCTCATGTTCTCATAGAGTTTTAGAATTTAGGATTGTTTTTAAAAAATCTTCTTTCAGCCCACAAGAATTTAGCCCAGTCAAACAATTTTTGAATACCGGCCCACATACTCTCCTTTTCTGCTTCTTTTCTTTACCTGCCCTCAGTTTTCTTCAAAGTTCAAAGGTTAAGGGATGCAGTATGAAAATAAACAGAAAGGAATTTTTGTTTAAACAGAATATTTTATTGATCATATAAAAAACAAGTCAGGCTTATTGATCCATATTAAATCAAGTCAGCCTAGCATTTACTAAATGTTAAGTTCAAAGTGTTTGACAATAAAAAAAAACAATTGAAATGGTCAAACTACTTTCCTATTTTTTTGAGAGATAGTCAAAATTCAAATAAACGTTTTTTTTTTTTTTGTTAAAGGGTCAGTTAAAAGGTCAGTAAACTTTGATTGGAGACTTGGACTATTTATAATTAGTGGCTTCCTTGTTTGTATATAGAGAGGACTCTCTCAGCCCCTCCCAAAGAAAAAGAAAAAAAACGAACGACTCTGACTCTGACTAAAACGAAACGAAACGAAACAAGGTGGAAACATGGTTGCACGTGTGGCTGCGCGACCAAGTATAATTTGAAAAAGTCAGACTTCAAGTTGTTTATCACACAAGTTGACTATATTTCTTTTCAAGAGTTTGTTTGAAATGGTAAGTTGGTAAATAATAATAGTAATACTGTAGATTGAGGTTTGAACAAGTGTTTTATTTAACACAATTGTTTTTCTATACAACTTTATTAAATTTGGAAATTTCTTTTCTTTTTTGTTGAATTCAATTTTTTGTTTCAGGGTAAAATTTCCCTAATTAGTAAAAATAGTATGGTATCATACATATGGAGATACCACATTCACACTATAAAATTAGGATATAGTTTATATGAGATGTAATGTGAGTACAACTACTTCGATTGGGCGATTTTGAATCTTGAAAATTTCACGTATTCACAAAAAATAGATAAAATTTTAAAGAAAATATATTACCATGTCAAACTAACCAGTTTTGTGAATAATAATAAATATATCAAGAAACAAATAACTGTAGTGATGTTTGAATTAAAAAAATGATAATAATAACTAAAAAATAATTTTTTTTGTGAAAAAAATAAAACTGAATTTTCAGAGTAAAGAATGTTAGGTAAGCTGTAAATTTTACTAATGGTTTTAGAAAAAAATAATAATCAACTTTAAAATTGATATACCCTTAGATTAGAATATTCAAATTTAAAATAAGATATCTAATTTAAAATATATCTTAACCGTTCATATGATTTTATAATCTGAATTTCCAAAAAACATAATAGAGGATGTAAAACAAATCAG
The DNA here is from genome assembly GCA_900406355.1 of Erysimum pusillum. NCBI lineage: Eukaryota > Viridiplantae > Streptophyta > Magnoliopsida > Brassicales > Brassicaceae > Erysimum > Erysimum pusillum. The sequence goes on along the minus strand of OVBW01000014.1, from coordinate 145,083 downwards.
AGCAGATATGGGAAAGGAATATAAATTTGTCTACACCTCACATGTTCGTAGCTGAGTTCTTATATTTTCATGGAACACACAACTAGCTTTGATGCACACAAAGAAGACCTTTCTATTTTTGTAATTGAATATTCCAGCCCAGCTGTACTTGTGGGGGATAACTCGTGTCGTGCAATCCAAACCGAGACAAATTTGCCATGTGGGCCGGTCCATTCATGATAACATGTCAACATAAAACCCCACACATTAATCATACATCATCATCACCATAATTAAGGCCATGATCATGCTTGTTATGCACATATAATATGATCATTCTGAAAAGCTCACAAGTCATAACCACATGTATCTTGTCAGTGTAGAAGTTTTCGAACGGCATCTACTTAAATTGCCATAATGATCCTAGAATTATCTTTCGCCAATTAGGATATGTTTATAACAGAAATTAGTAAACAAAAAGTAAAGTACAGAGTGGTAATTGTAGGTAAATAAAAAGTGGTAATTGTACGTCACATTCAAAGCTGAGTCAGAAACACGCGGCATTTTCTAAATTTTATAGTCTGACCTTACTCTTCGTCACCGTGATGCCACTTTATTCTACATTTCTATAATGTTGCTGACGGATCTTCTTTTTTAAATGGCAATAATAATTTTATAATCCATTTATAAGTGCTGGATTAGGTTTTCGCATCAGCAAATGATTTGGATGAAATTTAATATATAATTTATGTTCATATGTTCGTTTTTTGGTGGAGCTCACATTGAATTCTTGTATATAAACCTTGTGGATAGAAGAATTATTCGATCGAGACTTTTTTTATACAATTATATATTTGTAACAATCATGTATTATGTTAGTAGATAGATGTCTTATACTCTTATATAATAAAGGGTTAGATGGTGCGTCTCGATTTTCTGTAACTTTTGTTTTTGTTAATTAAACTAAATAAAGATATCAATACATTTAATTAATATACAAGTTTGTGCTAATATGGGTGATACATTTTATATACTGTTGTAGACTAGAAAAAGAATAAGGAAATCAAAGATCAGGCAACTTGAAAAAATTCCTATATGCATAGCTTCTGATTTGATTTATTTGCCATTAAATCAAATTGTCTTTTTATTTTAGGATTTATTTATTATTTGTTGCGTCTGAAAGAGACAAGGGAACATTATTTTATTCCCTTTTATTGTTGAAGATGTACTCAAAATACATATCAAAACAAAAGTTAAGTGTATACTATCCATAAAGAAACAAGTTTTAAGAATATAGTAATGTAAAGGAGGCAAAAATACAAAATGTCTGCTGATGTATGAAACGGCATGAACCTTCTTATCTTAAAATCATTATTGGCGTTTTTTAAATAATAAGAACAAAAATGTATATCAGAATCACACACGTAAACGTGATCATACGTCGGTCCGTCCAAATAACTATCCATGTCTTTTAGTCTTATTTAATTATGTGGCTGATTATCATAGTTGATAGAAAATGAAACCTGCAGATCGTTTTGTTCTTAAGTTAAAACTTTCCAATCAACCGTAAATCGCAATCGACTTGTAAACAGTGTCTACTTCATATGACAAATGGGTATTTCATATTTAATATTTGGTGTTTGATCCATACTACCTCTAACTAAATGATTATATTATTAGTTTTAGGGAGTTAAATTAGTAGACGAAAGGGTTAAAATTAGCTTAATCTGCCCCCACTAACTCTTTATGAGTGTGAAAGGAACCAACAATTTTATCTACGAAGGCAACAATAGCATTGCATTGGTTTGTATTTCATTATATAATCAGTTAAAATATTCATTGTTTCCTGGCCAGCAAAGGCTAGAAGTTTCAAGACTATTCTCCAAGGAGGATTGTTTAGCAATTAACAATATAAAAATATATATCTCATATAAATCATTGCAATATATCCAGTAATTTCTACATTTTTCAGGTAGGGTTTAATCTAGTTTTCTGACATCAATAGACAAAAAAAATTTGATGTGGCCATATATTTTAGAAATATCTTTGGTCAGTCATCCTTCGAATGCTCTTCCTACTTCCAAACCAAGTTAAACTAAATTATGTTTTTTTTTTTTTTTTTTTTTTGGCAAACTATATAGGTGCGAATCTTTTTAAAATTTAAATTATGATATTCCATTGAACTATTTAATCAATAAATAGCTTCTTTTTGTATCATCTATGATCCAAACATTCATGTTTCCGACCATCGATGTAAAAACACTAATTTCTTTATCAATCAAATGGCGATTCTGCAACAAGTGCTGTATAGTGTATACTATGAACATAAGAAACTGTTGTGTTATATTTTATCATTACTATCATCACCCAGATATATAAGTCACACCTACCTAGGAACACGTACAGATTTGCTTTCCAATAAATTTACACAATTGGTTAAAACCAACTAAATAATACTAGTATAGATTTTGAAAACACTCGATTGGATATAAAATACTTGGCTATTAAATCGCTATCTCCGTAGATTAATGTATCTATTGGAGAATGCTAATAGTTATTTGTCCTTTGGCAATTCTGACCACTCACAAGTTTTGATGACCATGTCCGATGAAGACAGTTTTAACTTTAGGACAATTTTTTCTGATACAATAAAGATAAACTTAATACATCTAACTATTTGATATATAAATGATTATAAATGTTTAAAATAAAGTTCAACTTCATAACTTCGTTCGTACCTAACATCCATAAATAACGTCTCCATCGACTCTTCTTTTTAGCCTTATTAAACCAATGAGTCAAATATTGTTTCCGATTAATACAATCATATACATACACACACGCACATATACGCACACACATTAGTCTTCTTATAGTATAACTTTTGATGCAAGTTGTATGTATTTAATGATGTGTTAACCATTGTAGCGTTACCCTTTATGGTAAACGAATAGCTATTATGACCCTCAGAAGTAGAAACTTTTCGAAACTTTTAAAGATGATTTTACATGCAAAGACAAACTAAAGACGAATTCTAAATGTTCGGCCTTCTTATTTACGGTTATTAATTAAAATACGAAAGACTTGTGAACAAAAAAAAAAACGAAAGACTAACCAGAATATTCGTTTAAAATTAAGAAGGACGAAACTCAATTGATGTCCTAAGTATATATTTTGGCATGGGTCGATCGGACGTTCTTTCTAAATCCATTGGGAAAAATATCTAGGCATCACTACTAGGTATAACAACATATGCTCCATTGCTTAAGACTTTTGATCAACAATGAAACATATACACTTTCACAATTCTTTACCGCCTTCATTCCGAAATCTTTCAACGGTTTGGAAAACAGAGAGGGTATACATATATATAAATATATACAATTGCTTCCTAACTTATGATCTGCCGTCGGTTGATTAATAAAACTATACTATATAGGGTTATAACGCTAACGCAAGTCTTTCGTTTCGTCAATTTGTATCAGTTTCGCAAGTCATCGTTATGCAAAATATTAAAACTTGCGTTATAACTTACACCTCTTGGAACGAAAGACCAGTATGCATGAATTGGATTATTCTTCTCCGATCGACCGATCCCGTTGTGATGATTGATTTGAAATGTGGTCCTATGACTTATAATGTTAGTCGGTTGTGTTACGTACTGATATTGGAAATGTATTACTTTAATTTTATCCTTAAGATCCCTTACACATCTGAAATCTTGGAACGAAGAACGAGTTGGTAAGCTTCAAGATATTAATCCACAAATTATAATTTTCTAGGAGTTTATTTTTATTTCCACCTCCTTTATCTATGTGGTGGTGGGCCGTTCATCAGAAGATGATTTTCTTGAAACAAAATATAGTTTAATCAGAAAATATTCCCTTTTCATTATGATCACTTGAAAATTACATATCACAAAAAGTTACAAAAACAGAAGATGTTCGAATCTTACGTTACAAAATTATATCTACAGTATAGAGTAAACCAACTAACGAATCCACGTTTCTCAAAAACCGATTCTAACCAGCCAATCTAGCCGGTTCAGATTACCGGACTCGGAAGTTTCCGTGCTTTCGTAATTCGTTTCGTAGTAGTATCTATTAGTTGAATGATGATTATAATTTTTTGATTAATTTTTTTCTCATTTGTTACAAATATATCTTTATTATAAATAGAATAGAACTAATTACTTTCTAGTCTACAGTTGTCTTACTACTTATTTATTTGTTTTAAACTGGAATTTATCATTTATAATTGTGGTCATATTACTGTCATAATTAAATACACATATTACTCTCATAAGATGACCAATATGAAAACAAAAGAAAAAGAACCATCTATACATAGTTTAACATATATTTTTGTAAGCATATACAATTTAAAAATACGGTTGTTTTTTAAAATATTTTCAATTGTTGGTCGGTAATACTAGCCAACTGGTGGCATAATTACTACAAGGAAACAAGTTTATTTACCTATTTAAAATGTTAATAACAGCAATAGGGACTATATGATAATGATTACGGTAGTCGATATGGTGCCAAAAAAAAAAAATGAACATGTATTGTACGAGGTCATAAGATAAGTTGAATGAATTAACAATGATGACTATCGAGGTAAATATGGTCGAAGAACTAGACTATGAGAAGTTAATCAATGAATTTGCGGTGATAAAAATTAGAAAAATTAATTTTTAATTTGTTTTACATTGTTAAAATATTCAATAATTTTTTTAAATATTTTTTAATATAGTTTAATAATAATTGTTTTAAAATTATTTTTTTTATAAATGTCACATTATTGAACTATGCTCTTTTGACCTAAAAAAAAGAACTATGCTCTAGGCCATTAAACTTACCGACCTTGAATACTCATCTTAGCCTTGTTGGGACAAAGGATACTGTTTAGGCCACTGTCTTTATGTGTTATTTATGTGTTTTGCAGGATCGTTTCGTTTTTTGAAACCCAGCAGAAGGTAATGTGGACTGTTGAAGAAGAAGATACGATAAAAGAGGGAGTAGAAAGATTCATGGGTGAAGCAAAAAAAAAAAATGCCGTGGCGCAAGATTTTGAAATTCGGAGAGGGCGTCTTTCACAAAACAAGGACTGCAGAAGATCTCAAAGACACGTGGCGAAGAGATATTGTGCAAAAACTCACTAGGAAATAGTCTACTTTAGAAAAAATATGTTCTCTATACTTGTATAATTCAGAGATTTATTATTTTGATTCTGACTCGTCCTTTATAAACTACTCTGGTTTGCCGTTTGTCCCAGAAAATTCATCCTTTTTAATCATATGGGTTGCTGTAATTCTTCTTTTGGATTACATGTTTACTCTGTCTTCAAAGTTTCATCCTTTATTTGTTTACTATGCTTTGTTGGTCTCACGGTTATTTGGGTTCGAGGAAGTTGATTTTCTTCTGGAGACGGAGGCATTATTCATCCGAAAAGCAAGCAAGGAGATTAGAGACCAGGTTAGCCTTTCTACATTTCTCATTCATTTGCTTCATTCTTAGGATCTTAATATGCAATTTAAGTAGACTTGTTGGAAGAATTTAGTTCCTTAGCTTTAAACTCACATTGGGAAAAATATCTAGGCATCACTACTAGTATAACAACATTTGCTCCATTGCTTAAGACTTTTGATCAACAATGAAACATATACACTTTCACAATACTTTACCGCCTTCATTTTCGAAAAATTTCAACGGCTTGAAAACAGAGAGGGCATACATATATATACACAATTGCTTCCTAACTTATGATCTGCCGTCGGTTGATTAATAAATTATACTATATAGCGTTACGTCATTTTTATGCAAATTATTAAATGTTGCGTTATAACTCATAACTTACACCTCTTGGAACGAAAGATCAGTATGAATTGGATTATTCTTCTCCCGTTGTGATGATAATAAATTTGAAATGTGGTCCTATATGACTTATAATGTTAGTCGGTTGTGTTACGTACTGATATTGGAAATGTATTACTTTCATCCTTAAGATCCCTTACACATCTGAAATCTTGGAACGAAGAACGAGTTGGTAAGCTCCAAGATATTAATACACAAATTATAATTTACTAGGAGTCTTACAAAGCGTAGGAGTATATTTTTATTTCCACCTCCTTTATCTATGTGGTGGTGGGCCGTTCATCAGAAGATGATTTTCTTGAAACAAAATAAAGTTTAATCAGAAAATATTTCCTTTTCAATTATGATCACTTGAAAATTACATAGCACAAAAAGTTACAAAACAGAAGATGTTCGAATCTTACGTTACAAAATTATATCTATATAGAGTAAACCAACCAACCAACCAATCCACGCCTCTCAAAAACCGGTTCTAACCGGCCAATCTAGCCGGTTCAGATTACCGGACTCGGAAGTTTCCGTGCTTTCATAATTCGTAGTATACAATTTGTCATATCTACCATTCCCTCCCTAACTTTTTAGTTATTTACATTTTCGACCCCACTCGTTTTACTCACATCACAGAACACCCATTTGGATTCTCATCACTAAACAACTCAGGCGCACGCATATGAGCATAAGGATCTGCGTAACCTTGGTGGTTCATATATGGTGGTGGTGGTGCTTCTTGTGCATACCCTTGCCCGTAACCTTGGTTTGTATACGATTCTTGTACGTATCCTTGGTTCATATACGGTTCTTGTACATACGATTGAGATGATTGACCTTGCATCATGTAATGTTGTTGACCGTATACTTGTCCTGGTGGGTGATAATACATCGGCTGTGGAGGATAACCGTAACCGTTATACTCTGATTTCTTCACATCCATCATAGCACCACCGTCTCCTCCTCCGGCGGCAGCGACTTCTTTCTTCTTTTCACCACCACCGTCTTTCTTTTCTCCAGCATCTTTATTCTCTTTCTTTTCACCAGCACTTTTGTCCTTCTTCTCACCGCCAGCCGGAGCTGCTGCCACGGGTGCTCCGTCGTCCTTTTTCGCCGGAACAACTTCAACGGTACGTTTAAGCTTCTCATTGAGATAAGGAGTGAGTTGTTTCACGTCAATTATCCCCTTAACTATAACCAAGTCCTTGGCGCTATCAATGGTGACTGAATTAACCCCTGTAAATTAAAATTCAAACAATATTTAATCAACATGTAATTAATAGAATAATTAAGCTCAAAGATTAGGCTAACCATTTGATATGTTTTCACTAAAATAATAAATAAGCTACCTATAGGTAGTTGAGTTCAACCTAATTTAAAGAATATTTAAATTTTGTTTTTGCTTCCGTTATCTTCAATCACCAACCGTATCAATTTGTTTTTATTTTATATTATTAATATTTAATACTAATATAAGAACTTTTCAAATCAGATTAAGGATCATAAACATACCTTTAATTTTGTTGACTATTCTTTTGATTTTGTGTTCGCAACCTTCACAATGTAACTTGGTCTTCAAAACCACAGTACTCTGTACCAAATAAACAAAAATTACATCAGAAACAACGATCATTATCGTAGTTAATTATTTAATTATAACTGGAGGAATCATTCTTACTTAAAAAAGAAAAAGTCGTGAAATGGATTTGGATTAGAACGAGTGTAAATACCGTAAAGTTTCGAAGTGGACACACACACGTTATAGACCACAAAACAAATAGATACTGACGTATTAAACTTAAATTTATCTTTATTATATAGTTTCGCTATCTGACCTTAAAAATTTGTATTTTTATTGTTTATTTAAAAAAGTTTAATTAGAAGAGATAAAATAAGAGATAGAGACAATTAAAATTACCTCTTTTGGTGGTGGTGGAGGAGAAGCTTTCTTCTCTCCTTCCTCTTTCTTCTTCTCTTCCCTTTTCTCATCGGCGGCTGGTTTCTTCTCTGCCGGTTTCTCCTCCGCCGCCGGAAGCTTCTTCTCACCGCCTGAAGGAGGAGTCTCTTTCTTCGGTGGCGCTACTGTAGAGACGAGTTCGACTGTCCTCTTAATTTTGTCAGCCACTTTATCACGAACCGCCACTGGATCTACGTCTCCGATCACCGTCAATTTGTTATTCTTATAATCAATCGCCACGTCTTCAACGCCTAAATCATATTAAAAAAAAAAAAAATCAGTGAATTCGCGTTAGGGTTTTAAATTCGAAGCGAATTTTAGAGAGAAATCAAAATTGGAAAATTGAATGATTGATTGAGTATATACGTACCTTTGTAATGTTTGAAGATTCGTTTGATTTTCTTCCCACAACCTTCACAATGCATATCAAGCTTCATAACGACGGTGGTGATTCCACCAGCGATCGGTTTCTTCTCTCCTTGTGGTTTCGTCGCCGTTTCTTCCTTTTTCTGCAAAATCATAAGAGAAAATTGAAATCAATTACGCTTCATAGAGATCGAGAGATCGAAGTAGTAGAAGAAGAAGAAGATGAAGTAACTAACCTCACCCATGGTGGTAGACTGGTAGTAGTAGAGAGAATCAGATAATTTCCTTTTACGGAAGAATTTGAATATACTCTGGAATAATCCGAGAGAATATAAGTTTCTTTGGTTTGGAGAATAAGGAAAAAGGGGAAGATGGGGAATATATAGACCTTGTTAATGTATGTATGTGTATGATTAATGATGTGAGTGATGGTGATGATATAACTTTGTAATAATTATATCACATATGTATATGTATAAAAAACACGAGGTCAGGATTAGTACGCGGGTTGTTTTTTTCTATGCCGACGAATTGGACCTCATCATTAAATGGGCCCATTTACTACAAGGATAAAACGACGACGTTTTTTTTTTTATCTTTTCTTGCATCCAATAAATGACGGCGTTTAAAACTTGTTTTTTAAACAGAACTGATACGAATTGACGAAACTATACCCGGCCCATTAGATTTGACTTTCAGAGGTCTCGAGTCAAACTTATTTTGTCTTGACTTGTACCAAGCTTTTTAAGTTCAAATGTTGAACTTCTTTTATATACTACTTCTCAGCCATAGAACTGTAATGTTTTTATTTTTCTCTTTTTTAACTTAGATTTGTTCAACTCGTATTTCTTAATTCTTAGAGTATGATATAATAAAGGTGATAAAACTGTAAAATATAGAAAATGATAAAAACTAAACTGATCAATAACTTGAATAAAATTTAGATTTAACTTTAAAGATGATAATTATTCAGCTAAACATGTACTGTATATTAGTCCCTTCTTTAGCTTTTTGTTTCAAAAGCAAATTGCACTTGTTTCCATGCTCGCTGTAGAAACAGAAAAAATTGAAAGTGTAGTGTATATATATATAGATCTTAAGCAATCCAATAAAAAGAGATGTTACGGTTTAATCGAAATCAGATCGAATTGGGCTTGGTTTGATTTATTTTCCTACGTAAACCCCAAAGTCTCACTTACTAGTAACCATTAATTGAAGAAACAGAGGAACCGTTTTGAGGCATTAATAAAGGCAGCAAAAATGGAAATTTTAGGGTAAAAGGGAAGTTTTGGGAAACGAGGGGAGGTATATGAAGCAAGCGAGGGTTGGGGCTTTTTTAGGGTTTTGGTTAGCCGGCTAGGGTTTTCAATTTCAACAATGTCTCAGTTTTTGGGTCGAATCGTTAAGCTCTCGTCAGCTGTGAAGAAGCAGAGACTCTGTTTCAGTGAATTGCGGTCTTTCTCCACGGCGGCTACGCCGTATCTGCTTTTGAGTGAGACCAACATCAGGGCGGCGACGACACCATCTGGTGGAAGCGTGGTGGACTTGAACTTGTACGATCCGAGGAAAGACGAAATAGTGAAGATCCCCGACCAGACTCTGTCGGAGGAGTTCAAAAGTACGGTGAAGATAGGATCTTCGAGGGGATGGGTTGTTGTGAAGAACTTATACGACTCCACATTGCATCTCACGAATATCTACAACCCTTGTGCTTCTGTTTCGTCACATAAGGTTATCACTCTCCCTCCACTGGATGATAGCAAAGCTCGTATCTTCAATATCTCTCTCTCAGCCTCCCCTCACCAGCAAGACTGTGTAGTGGCCGCCACGTCCTGTAATCCTTTTATCAGCCTGTGTCGCCCAGGTGACCCGGATTGGACACACATCAAGATCCCGTTTCGTTCCTCCAAGGTCACGTATTCCGTGAGAGACAGTAAATTCTACTTATACTGGGGAAAAGAGCAAGAGTCTGATATCGTCGAGGCTAACTCCGACTTCCCTGAGGTGAGTCTATACAAGAGTTTCCCTAACTCTGACATCCCCAAGAGTAGAGGAGATCAGTTCATCTCATCTTTTCCAGACGTGGTCGAGTCACCTTCTGGCGAATCCTTTATCGTTTATTGGTAATTCATCATCCCTCTTTCCTTCTTGATAGCGAGTATTGTTGCTTGCTTGTGGATTACTTAGGCATATGGAACAGTGAAATAGAGAGAAGAATATGTGCTTCTTCTTCTGGCTTCTTCTGGCTTCTCATCATGTCCTAATGTGTTTCATTTGCCTCTTGCTTCAAAGGTATAACGAGTGCATGCAGTTTAAAAAAGGAGAACCGGAGTACTGGAGCAAGAGATATCCAGGGAGGATGTCTTACAAGAGAAAGCCCAGAACCTTTGTGGTGGTTAGACAAGACCGTGAGCAAGGGATCGGTTCTTACACTGAAGACATTGGCGATCTCTGCATTTTCCTAAGCGAAACGGAGGCCTTTTGCGTCTCTGCAACCGAATATCCCGGACTTCACCCTAATTCTGTCTACTATGCAAGCTTGCGCACGGGGGCTGGTTACTACGACCTCTCCTCCAAGACTCTTCACGAAGTTATTGACAGTGATGAGGCTCCTCTCCGCGTCATGTGGCTTGCCCCTCTCCAGTGAAATAGAGAGCTTATTTGCTCTTAAGCTGTTGTAACTTATGTGTTATTTCAAAACCTTGATGTCATAATCTCCTTCTATCCTCTTCCTTGAGTTGCTATATTGATTATTGTCTTTTACCGTACGACTCAAAAAGTTTTTTGTTCTTATGTCTTAACTAATGACAAGGATGGTTAGTTTTAGTTAATTAAGCAATGCATATCCATTTCAACGACGATTTTTTATTGAGAGACTTGTGTTGGTAATAAGGTCCAGTTGTGGGGACTCTTGTTAATTACAACTGCTATCAGGGACAAAGACCAAACAGTTGATTCGGTATTGAAGAGTAAACCGGTGAAATGGGAAGCTCTGTTTATATAAATTGCTTTTAGTTTCACTGAGGAACTGATACGCTCCTCGGCTTATCTGCATTGATTTTAACTTTTTCCACCATTTAATTAATCGACTTGTTAAGGATTTTAACTTTTTCCACCATTTGAAGGATTTTAATTAATCTTAGCATTTTCGAAACTGTGAAACCGATAACATTACGAAACATTTTTTTTTTATACAAGATTAATTAAAGCAGATAGATTTAATACACCAGACTCTTAAAGAAAACACTAAAAGGAACACATAATTAAAGCATAAAAGAGAAAAACACCATAATCTAAAAGAAACCCACATAATTAAGGACTTAAAGCATAAAAGAGATAACCTTTTGAGGGTTTTGATTAAAAACTTAACGACCTTGATCAAGGAATTCCAGTAGACGAGTCGTCCTTGCATCCCAGTACAGCGTTTCACCCAACCAATACGTGGCCTTTTGGTCGACATTCCAAACTTGTCCAAGGCGTGCAGCTTCTGCTTCCTCTTTCTCCGTAGCCCAAGCGTCGACCTCATGGAAACTCATCTCAGGTATACCCGTGAAGTCTTCCGCCTTATGACCGTCAACCAGCCACTCGTAATAATCGTGCCTGTCCATGGCTTCTAATGTCGACCTCGCATTGGATATACGTATCATATTCTCCTCATCCCGGATGTTGTTAACGTTGGTCGGAGGTAGCGGCGGCATAGGCGACGATGGAGGAGGAGGAGGAGGAGGAGGTGTGGGACCTTCACCTGAACCCGGAGGTCCGGACCTGGAGGAACACGCGGCGGTAGGCACCATCCTCGCACGGTGGCGAGCTAAATATTGTAAACCTCTTCTCATGATTTAATTTGAGATAAGAGAAGAGAATTGTAGAAACTCCTTTGAGTATTTGACCTGTTTTATAGCAAAGGGAGTTTGCCATTGCTGATTCCGGCAATGATCCGGTAAAGATTTCCTCTCTGCGATAGTTTCCACTATTGGCAACCGAATTGATCACGAAGACTGAGGGCGGAGAGCAACGTTTTTTCTTTTTCTTTTTTCTTTTTACTTTTACTTTGAAAATTTCACTATCATCTTAAGGGATAGATCACTCATTGCTCTCTAGTTTCTACGCTCTATATTAAAGTTCAGTATACAGTTGTCATCTAGAAAAATATGTTGCGTGTTCGATATGAGGAGAATATCTTAATAAATGATAGTATGCATTGTGATCATTTATTATCTTGCAGAGAAGAAACAGAGCATAAAGTAATTTATAACAATTTGTATTACCAACTCGAAAACATTATAATACTGTACTAACGTATACAGTTATTCCGATCTTTGGGAATCACAAAATAAAATGAGCCTTTGTGATTTCACAAAATTTTATTGCTCTATACCCTTTATAATTAGAGGAATTTGCAACTTTTTGTAATTAGAGAAATTTGCAAGAACAACCTTAAAAAACATTAAAATTAAATATTTAACACGCTTAAAAAAAGTGATATAGTATGTATATTATGTATTTATTACAAATATATATTTATTTTAAATAGAATTGTCTTGCTACTTATTTATTTGTTTTAAACTGGAATTTATCATTTATAATTGTGGTCATATTACTCTCACAAAATGACCAATATAAAAATGAAAGAAAAAGAATCATATATATATATATTAGTTGAACATATATTTTGTAAGCATATACAATTCAAAAAAAAATACGGTTGTTTTGTAAATATTTTCAATTGTTGGTAGGTGAGGTGATACTAGCCAACTGGTGGCATAATTACTACAAGGAAACAAATTTATTTACATATTTAAAATGTTAATAACAGCAATAGGGGCTATATGATAATGATTACGGTCGTCGATAGGATGCAGAAAAGAAAAGACAGATGAACAAGTACATCACTGTATATTTCGATTTTCTTGGAACTGACAACAATATTCATATTCCATGCCACGCTCCTCATCAATTGACATCTTTTATTTAATGGTCACCAAATACACAAATCATTTAAAAAAAAAAATACAATTAGAAAAGTTCAACTATAGTACTTCATTTTTCGCTAGGATAAAAAAAAAATTTTAGAAAAAGAAACGGCCGAAAAAATAAAATGTGAGCTGAAATCTAGATTAATAATGTAAAGATATAGGATTACAAAAGACAACCTTGAGCTCTTGATTCTCTTTGGGATGTTCTTTTCCGGTTTATCTGAAACCAGTGACTTTTTACCGGTCTGTAGAACCGGTTGGTAATATGGTCCGATTTATTCCGGTTATGTTCCTTCCTCGTTCGTATGCAAATTATCTCACAAGAAAGACACAACCAATAGAAAAGAGATGCGAGCAATTCATATCGTGGCGACGCGATTGAGCTCGAGCTTTAGGCCTCTTCTTCTTCTTGACTTGGGTTTCTTGTTCGCCTCCTCGCCAGTTCTCTATCCCTAGGCGCTTTATTTGTGCCGCAACCAAGGCCAATGGAGGCAGGTCTGGTTCGATTGTGGCTCCATTGGTGACTGAAGAAGTCTTTCCGAAGATCGATGTCAACCCTCCTAAAGGAACTCGTGATTTCCCTCCCGAGGATATGCGACTCCGCAACTGGCTCTTCAACCATTTCAAAGAGGTCTGAATTTGCTATTTGTTGTTTACTGTTTCCGCAGTTTGTCCCAGCAAATTCATCCTTTTTTTAATTCCAATCACATTTCAATTCTCCTTTTGGATTACATGTTCACTCTGTCTTCAAAGTTCCATCCTTTATTTGCTTTGTAGGTCTCACGGTTATTTGGTTACGAGGAAGTTGATTTTCCAGTTCTGGAGACGGAGGCATTATTCATCAGAAAAGCAGGCGAGGAGATTAGAGGCCAAGTTAGTCTTTCTACGTTTCTCATTCCTTTGCTTCATTCTTAGGATCTTAATCTGCAATTTAAGTAGAATTGTTGGTAGAATTTAGCTCCTTAGCTTTAAACTCTTGCAACCTTGTTGTGTAGCTTTACTGCTTTGAAGATAGGGGTAATCGGCGTGTAGCATTGAGGCCTGAGCTTACACCTTCTTTAGCCAGGCTTATCATACAGAAAGGGTACTAAACCCAGAAGAAGCCTAGGAATTTTCTCTCAACTCTTCAGAATTGTCCATGAAATCTTCAAGGGACGATTTATTTATTTTGCTTGTAAAATTTGTGTATCCAGGTATGGATGTGAGAATGTTGATTCCCATCTTCTTTTTGGTCCAGAAAATCCGTTTCCCTTCCATTGAAGTGGTTTGCTGTTTGGCAGTGTTGGCGCTATGAGAGAATGACAAGAGGAAGGCGACGTGAGCATTACCTGTGGAATATGGATATTATTGGTGTGCCTGAAGTAACAGTATGTATCTCTCACACACCTGCAATCACTTTTATGCCTTCTAGTTTCTTGCTATATAAACCTCAGTCTGTGTGTTTTAAGTCTCTATAAGCTGTGCCGCTAATTTGGTTCTCAAACCTTTTCTTATAGGCTGAAGCAGAACTTATTTCATCTATAGTCACCTTCTTCAAGCGAATTGGGATCACTGCGTCAGATGTGGGTTTTAAGGTTTCAAGCCGCAAGGTATTTTTGCTTGCTTTTCTCTTTTGATGCGGACTATTTGATCTTCTTGTTTCTTGGTTTATACTCTAGATACAGAACCAAGGAATTTGATTCTTTTTTTTCTTACTTGAAATGGCAAACATGATTTGAGATTATTTTGCACAATCTCCATCACCTTGATATCTACTATAGCTATCATCTCCCATAACTTGATGATTTGGAAGGTATTTCCTTTCATTATTTCCCGTTTCTTCAAAAATTGCTGCTAATAAGAAACTCTAATTTGTGTAAGCAGATATACTTGGTGGAGCCGGAGAAGCCATTGCAGATTTGAAACAACTCTTCTCACTTGCTGAAAAGTTTGGTTATTCAGAGTGGATACAGTTTGATGCATCTGTTGTGCGTGGTCTTGCTTATTACATTGGTATCGTCTTCGAGGTTAGATTCTATGACATAATCTTCTCCATGCATGAATACTCGTCCATAGTTTTGTGATAGCAATTGATATAAATGTTTTGTGACAGGGATTTGATCGGAAAGGGAAGCTGCGAGCTATGTGCGGTGGTGGGAGATACGACAGATTACTCTCCACTTATGGAGGTGATGACATTCCTGCTTGTGGTTTTGGTTTTGGTGATGCTGTAATTGTTGAAGTAAGTTAAACTCGCTGGTTATGTATTACCCGTTTCGCAGTTAAAAGTTTAGTTTTGTCTCTGAATTTCATTTCCCTCTTTCGTTTAGTTGCTTAAGGAGAAGGATTTGTTGCCAGAACTGGGACAAGAGGTAGAGAACATTGTGTGCGCTTTGGACAAAGATCTCCAAGGAGCTGCAGCCACCGTTGCAACCACTCTCAGAGACAAAGGCCAAACAGTTGATTTGGTATTGGAGAGTAAACCGCTGAAATGGGTGTTTAAGAGGGCGGCTGGGGTAAACGCAAGAAGGTTGGTTCTTGTTGGGAAGACAGAGTGGGAAGATGGTTCGGTCAGTGTCAAGGTTTTGTCCTCAGGTGAGCAATTTCAAGTCAAGCTTAACGACTTAGAGTAGTATCTAAGGCTTGCACAAATTGTTCAATTATCCTTTTCTAAAAGCGATTGAGTTGAGATTGGATTTTTATTTTGTCTTGGAGGGTTTTCATTAAGAATCAAATTGATGGATCTTGAATATTTGTTTATTCGTGTAATAATGATTACAAAATATATCTTTTGACTACCTGATTAGTTGGAGAAATGGTTACGAAACTCATGATTTGAAATCGCGAGAGAGACAAAGAAAAGAGAAGTGGTCGTGCAATTTCATCTTGTTTCTTTGATTCATACATAACAAGTTAAAGGACGACATAGTAATACAAAACTGCACATTAACCCACACACGACATACGAAAGTTTCCTAAAGAAAAAAAGGGAAATATGTACGTAGTACTATATGAAAATTCCTTGGAGTATTTTATCACGATATGTTTCAGCCACATGCTTTAGATCGCATGTGATGTTTACAAAGAAAAAAAAAAAACAAAAGAAAAATCACCATGTAATAATGTGCCTTTCGTGAACCTTAAGCTTCCTTGTCACATGATCTTTGGAATTAGATCTCTTTGCACCAATTTGAGTGGATTTCTCCTAGGGGACAGGTCTCTTCGCTCATAGCTACAATACCACATTTTCTATAAACATTTTCAAATCATGGATGAGAATGTTATACACTTAATACAAACTGCAATGCGTGATAAATCGATATTTTCGAAATCGGTTTAATCCAATTAGTGGTGTTTCTTGTCCAGTTTTTACTTTTCTTATAAATGTGGTCAAAAGCTAAATTACATCATCACTAAATTGAGTACTTACACACATCATATTTAACTTTTTAACACCACTTTCATATACATCATCATAGTATATGGTGTTCAAAATTGAATGTTTATATTTGTTTCATACTTATTAAAACCATAATTTGATAGATAATTGCAGTGTTTTAATCTTATTAACAAAAGACCTAAAGTTCTCAAAAGATAATTTAATCTTTTGGTAAAATAACAAATAAAAAAACGTAAAAGAAAATTGTCCTCTTTACTGCTTTTTTACCTATGAGTCAGTTTGGTCCCTCTCTATCAATGTGGACATCTTCTCATCATCGCACAAATAACAAACCTTCCCAACTCCCATTGACTTATCCTTCTCCTTCTCCGGCGAAATCTCTTAACTCTCCGCCGCGAAGATCACTGGAGAAGTATCACACTTAGGAATCTAATGGTGATCCTTCATTATTGAAGCTTTCTAATTCCCGTTAATCGTCCAAAAACCCAAGTCGATTTTTTAAGGTCAGTACTCATCTGGGTTTTCCTCAAAATCAGAAATTTCCGGAACGAATTTCAACAAATCTCTCTCGTTTTTTGTATTGAATTATGCAGTAGCGGTTTGTGCGGTAGTTAGTTTAGGTGAAGAAGAATGACAACAAGTGGGTCTAATTCTAATCACAACCACCATGAGGATGGTTTTGGGAAAACCAATAATAACAATAACCCTAGTACGAGGTCTTGGGGCACGGCGGTTTCTGGTCAATCGGTGTCTACTAGTGGTAGTATGGGATCTCCGTCGAGCCGGAGTGAGCAAACCATCACCGTCGCTACATCTGCTAGCGACACTACTTTTCTACGTCTCAACAATTTGGACATTCAAGGTGACGATGCTGGTTCTCAAGGAGCTTCTGGGTATGTTAAACACCTCAATTCTGTGATTTGGTTAAGGTTTTCATGGGTTTATTGTGATGTTGGGTTTAGGGATTTAGGGTTTCATTCTATTGCAATGGCTGCTTTTATGAGCTTAACTTCGTGAATGTTTGTTTGGCATAGGCTTTGCATAATGAATATATGAGACTGAACCAGTAGATGTAAGTATGGTGTGTGTAGAATCATACTCTTACAAGCTTGAATTTTGGCTCCTTTCTATTGCTTGAAGTTCGTCAAAATCTACTAAGAATCTAGCTATTTGAATACTCATCTTTCCCAGTATCCTTGTGGGAACAAAGAATACTGTTTATGCCACTTTCTTTATAAGTTAATTTTCTGTGGAAGTTGGTACATATCTTCTGTGTAGTTTAGTTAATCTTTAATCTATTAACAGTGGTAAGAAGAAGAAGAGGGGACAGCGTGCAGCTGGTCCAGATAAGAGTGGAAGAGGGCTACGACAATTTAGCATGAAAGGTTGTTATATCTTACCTCTCTCTGCCTCTTTTATGCTTCCATCTAATAGTTTTTAGAGTTTCTAGCTGTTAGTTGTGGATAATGCATCCTAATTTTGGATATACATTAAACTGATCCTGGATTTTTCCGGCTTCCTCTCAGTTTGTGAAAAGGTGGAAAGCAAAGGAAGGACAACTTATAACGAGGTACGATAGTCTCCTTAAGAGAGAAAGCTTCACAATATGTGTCCCTTGCAAGATCCATTCTCTTCTGTTTACATTATCTCATGGAACTATTTCTTGTCAAGTGCTTATAGTGGAATATATTGTCTCATGAGAAGATGTATTGCAAACGCGTAGCTCTGCAATACGGTATCTGATAGGTTTAAGTACTTTCAGGTTGCGGACGAGCTTGTTGCTGAATTTGCACTCCCAAACAACGATGGAACATCCCCGGATCAGGTATGCGTTTCTTCTATAGTTTATAACTTGAACTTGTGAGATACTTGTTGTAAACTCTGATAAATTATATCATGTGAAAACGTTTTACCAGCAACAGTATGATGAGAAGAACATAAGACGAAGAGTATATGATGCTTTAAACGTCCTCATGGCTATGGATATAATTTCCAAGGATAAAAAGGAGATTCAATGGAGAGGTCTTCCTCGGACAAGCTTAAGCGACATTGAAGAATTAAAGGTTTTCAACCAAATATTCTGTTTGCTCATATTCCAAAGCTCGTTTTGAGAATGTTCCTTAATTTGAGTTAATGGTTTGCAGAACGAACGACTCTCACTTAGGAACAGGATTGAGAAGAAAACGGCATATTCCCAAGAACTGGAAGAACAAGTAATGGACACCATCAAAACTCTCGGCTTATATGTTTGATCTTATTGTTACTTTAATCAATGACTCTTACATAGTCCTTCTATCTTCTATGTATGTCTGATAGTACGTAGGCCTTCAGAATCTGATACAGAGAAATGAGCATTTATATAGCTCAGGAAATGCTCCCAGTGGCGGTGTTGCTCTTCCATTTATCCTTGTCCAGGTAACTTCACCAACTATGATCCTAGATTGATACACAAGCAAATCTCAGAACAGTGAAAATACGCCTTCTTTTTCACCGTATCTGTTCCATTATCGTCTGATTGTTGTTGTTTCTCTGCACCAGACTCGCCCTCATGCGACAGTAGAAGTGGAAATATCAGAAGATATGCAGCTTGTGCATTTCGATTTCAACAGGTATACGTAAATACCAAAATTTGATCTCTTATCAGCCGAATTCCTCCCATAAAATCGATTACTGACACAAACTCTTTTCGCTGTTTGTAGTACTCCATTCGAGCTCCACGACGACAATTTTGTCCTCAAGACTATGAAGTTTTGTGATCAACCGCAGCAACAACCAAACGGTCACAACAACAGCCAGATTATTCCTTACAATTCTGCGCCAGAAAACCCTAACGAAGGCCCCAGCACGGGTCCTGCGCTGCAGCTAGAAATGTACCAGTCTCATCTTCAACCGCAACAACATCAGCTGCATTCTCAGCCGCCGATCAATCCTACACCTGAGGCTAACCACGTAGCTTCTGCCGCTGACACTGCAATGGTGATATCACCCCAACCTCCAGGGATAATAAAGGACAGTGTGAAGCGGGAGAATTGAAAGACGGCGGAGCTCAAGTATGAAGGACATTGTACAATTTTCTGTAAAACTGTAAAGTAGTCTTGAAAAACTAGCTGGTTTTTTTTGATGAAGAGCCGGTTTAGCGGTAAATGTACTGGTGGTTTATCGTTATTAGTAATACCGAATCTAGGATTCCTTGTCGGGTTTAGCGATTTTAAGAATCTTTTTGCCATAGAAAAATACACTTTGCCTTGTCTTGTACTTTTGTATGGTGTCGAGAAATTGCAAAACTGGTAAATGTTCGGTTTTGTTAATCCGAAAATCTAGTAGTTTTGTTAATCCGAAACTCGTTACTAGATTTGAAAGTTGTTAACCGTATGGAAATGGCGAAATTGAATTAAATAGATTTCCGGTGTTGTAAAACCGAAACCCGGTTAAAATATTACCGATACCAATCATATGATTAGAGAAATGTTGTTCTGTTTCATGTTTGTGTTGTTATTCGAATCTCACACACACACAGTCGTAATCTTAATAAATGTTGGGAGCTTGGGAGGTTGAGGAAGTTGGGCCATGGCGATGATTTCTCATATACCGTTGTCTCTCTCCTTCCCTTCCTTGGAATTCCGGAAACCATTGTTCTACTATCATCGTCATCACCAACCGCAACTTTTTATTCCGTACTTGAACTCGCCGAAGAAACATGGTTTCGTCTGTTTCGCTTGTTCCATCAAACCAATCAGGTTCGATATTCTCTCGCTGATCTTTGGATTTCGTAGTTTGGGCGTCAATTTCAGCTAGGATTGAGTGTTTCTTCGGTTTTACAGAGTTCGAAAGAGAGTAAAGAGCAATGAAGAGCTTCGGAGTGAGATTATGGAGTTCGTTGCTTTGGCTGGGCTTCCTCAAGGTCACGTGCCGTCTATGAAGGAGCTCTCGGCACATGGAAGGTTCGAAATTCCAATTTCCCAATACATTTTGTTAAATTTCCAAAAGTCTTGTGATTTTTAGGGGATTGCTTCTGAAACTCTTGACTTAATCTTGTTTTGGTTGTGGGAACATTTATTGTAGAGTTGATCTTGCCAACATTGTCAGACGAAGAGGATATAAGTTCATCAAGGAACTTCTTGCAAACTCTGATACCGAACAAGGCTGTAACGCGGTGGTCTCTGCGAAAAATCCCAACATGGAAACAAGTGCAAGTGACGTTTCTTTGGAAGATTCGATAACAGGTCAAACGCTTATTCAATTAGACAAGAATAATAAGATTATGTTATTGTTGGTTGTGTAAGATAGTCTCTCCACTTTTCTGATATATTTATCTGGTGTAGAAGGTCAGGGCCAAGGAGCACTGGATGTGGTTGACGGAAATTTGTCTACTGAACGACCTTCGAGCAGTGAAAATGGGAGACTGCCTCTTCACCAGGAAAAAAAAAGTTTCTCTGAAGAAAATGTTGTCACATATTCAAGTACCGAGGCTGAAGAACACGCAAGTTTGAGTAAAGATGAATCTTCATCGGCTGGAGTTTCCAGCATGGAAAACTCCTTTTCTAGCTTAGGTGACAGTAACCGTACAGGAGAAACTACCGAATACAATTTGAAGATTGAGAGCATGGAGCTCAATGATAGAGTTGACATTGAGAACTCATCTTCTGAAGCTTCAATATCTGCAAACCCTTCTCAAGTTTTAGATGATACTTCAAGCTGTCCAGACAGAGAAGCTGACAATGTTTTGGTGACAGAGGATGAGGAGGTCAATGATGTGGAAAAAGATGTTTCTCTTACCCATGGTCATTACACCAGTCCTGCCTATGAGCATTACACCAGTCCTACACATAATCATTACACTAGTCCAGATCTCAATTACACCAAACATGTTGATATTGCTACTGAATCCTTGTCTGGTTTGACATCGGTGAACACCATGGCGAATGCAGAGAATTTTCAAAATCAGCAGATTGATGATATGGCTGAACTTCGTTCTGGTAGTGGTGATGATAGTTCAGTGTCTGAGGATAAGTATTGGATGTCAGGATGTTCTTCTTCCACTTCAAGCATAGAAGAAAGAACAACCAAATTTATTCAGAATGGATACTTGGATACATGTGATGGTATGTTCAATCTCCTGAAGCTTATACTTCAATTTATTTTTTGTCTTACTTTATGTATATATGATGGCATGCCGTATCGATATCTTCATTATACGTGCTTGTTTCTTTAGTAAAACTTTATCCTCCGTGGTAAAAAAGTTAACTGATAGTTGCAATCTGTTTCAGATGATGAAAATGACATACCTAATGAAAGCTGTCCTGAAGAAACCAAAGAAAGTGAAGAAACAACCAAAGGTGGTGAATACGTAGGAGACAGTCATGGTGGTCGGAAAAGTGTGAGTATGCCACCAAATGGAAGTGCCTTAGCATTGGAGGAGGTTACCCATGCTACAGAAGTTAATAGCTTTGACAGGTGAGTCTAGTCTGTTGCTCTAGATCATTATTTGCATTTTATAAGTGATCCCTGATATTAAATCCAAGTTTTTATATCATTAGAACTTGAGTAATGAATGAGTCGATATGCATTTCCCGCGGTCCACCTCAATATCTCTGACTTTTAAATTTTTCATTCACTGAAATAGTGATCAGAGAGATGGGAGTACTGACCTGGACACGGATCCACATGATGAGGTATTGAAAGATCTATCCTGCTCATTGAAATCACTTAAATTGATCTTAAGTCACTGAGCTTTAACTATCTTTTGTATCTATGCTCATAGAATCTTGTTCTGAAATGATACAGACCATGAAACGGGAAAATCAGGTTGAAATTACTCGGCTGAGGTTCATGCTGGTACATTGTTTGCTTTCTCTTAATATGCGGACCAGATGAAGTGGATTCTGCTTACTAACTTTGTTGGTAATTTGTTGCATGGTTAGCGTCAAAAAGAGCTGGAGCTGTCAAGGTTGAAGGAGCAGATTGAAAAGGAAAAGGTAAGCTACTACTCTCCAGGAACATATAAACTATGTACATTGGTGTCCATTAGTGAAAAGGCACAATAATTGTTAGATTCTATACATCTCTTTTCATGTTTGGATGATACGCTCCTTGAGGTTTCTCTAGTCTCATATTCTTGCGAAGACTGATGCTTGTATGTGTTCCTAATCTCCAATATTCTGGGCTCAGCTGTCTCTTTCGGTACTTCAAAGACAAGCTGAAACAGAGATCCAAAAGGCCCAAATGCTTATCTCAGAGAAGGATATTGAATTGCAAGAAGCTGAGGAAAGTCTTTCAGGATTGCAAGAGGTACCTTAATTTCGTTATATACCTGCTTCAAAATTATTGTATTTTCATGATTCCAACTTAGACTATCAACACACTCCCAGAGCCAGAGCCCTAATTGCATAACTCTCACCATTGAAAGCCAAGAGCTTATAAGCAACAGTGGGGCACAGATCAAACATTACACCTTATCACTTAATTCTATAAAAAAAGAGTTTTATGTATGATATCACTACTTTGAACTAGTAGGTTATGAGTGCCAAGATTATTAAAGTGATTTTATTTCTTCAGGTTGTGATTGAATATTGTGGAGATGGTAATGTTGTGGAGGTGACTGGTAGTTTCAATGGGTGGCAACACCGAGTGGGAATGGAACTACAAGCATCCAAGTCAATCGGGTTAGTATTGGTCCTGACTCTTTCTACTTTCGTCAAATATCTTTTGATGATGAACATGTAAAGGACTCTTGTAACATTTGGGTAATGTTGCTTGAATAAATATGCCTTCAACAGTGTTTAGTTACAATCATGATCCGTTGATTTCATTCTACCTGTTTGATTTGTTTGCAGGAAACAGAAATGCTGGACGGCATTACTGTGGTTATACCCCGGTACATATGAGATAAAGTTCATCGTGGACGGGCAGTGGATAACGGATCCTCAAAAAGATTCGGTTACAAGAGGGCACATCACAAACAACATTCTCAAAGTAGACAGCTGATGATCTCTTGCTTTTACTGATATTTCGAGTTGAATTCACTCCAGATGAGCAGTGTAGGCTTAAACAGGTGAAAGGAGCAGAGCACGTAATTTAAAAGTTTTATTAGCGTCCTCCATTATTTCAAGTCTACGATGTTTTGCTTTTCTTTCTTAAGGCTTAGGGGTAGGTTCTGTACAAAATTGTAAGTTCAGGTAAATGATTGGAATAATACATTACTATCAATTATGTCTTATTAAGGGTTCAAGTCCCTTAGAATGCAACATAAGCATTATGCTTAAACCGTTCAAGACAAAATAGTTTAAAAGCAAAACCTTTATAGGTTACCACTTTCCTACAAATATCGCGTTATTTAGAGTTGATAAGACATTGAATTCAAAGGTTTAAATTATTTTTGTTTGCCACAATAACTGCTTCAGATTCCTTATAAAGCGTCAAATTCTGATCCTACCCTCTCCGGTTACTTCCTCTCAGGTTCTCTGACAGGGTACATAGAAGCCACTCAAGTGAACCATTGAAGCTGCCTCTCATAGTCAACCGGATCTTAAACTTGTGTCTATTTGACTTCTACGAACACATCTTTCTTGAATTTTTTGCGTAGTGCCTGTACTGCTGAGTCAATCCGCTCATTACCCTGAAAAACAAAAAAAGAAGCGGAAATCTTGATGAGCCTCGAAAAATGAGAAAAGAAATGAAACCAGATCTTGTGTATGTACCTTTCCCTTCAAGCAGATGATAATAGGACCTTGTCTAGATTTCCGGTAACATCCTGAAGAAGATTGCGGTTAAGAC
This sequence comes from Erysimum pusillum, assembly GCA_900406355.1. Taxonomy (NCBI): domain Eukaryota; kingdom Viridiplantae; phylum Streptophyta; class Magnoliopsida; order Brassicales; family Brassicaceae; genus Erysimum; species Erysimum pusillum. The sequence goes on along the minus strand of OVBW01000014.1, from coordinate 120,789 downwards.
AGCGACTTTAGATGCCCTCAAAATTAATAATACTAGACGGGGTCAAAGATTTTATACCAAGATATATGTCTGGGAACTCAAGACCAAGTTTGGACAAAGGCTCTGCAACTTCAACCTGCATTTTTGTTAGTGAATGTTATTTAGCTCAAAGCAAGCCATGGATCGATCAGGAACTATAAGTCTTGGTTCAAACGAAGATTTTTGCATGAAAAGAGAAGTAGTGTGAATGTCTTGTTTAATTAGCTCAAAGCAAGCCATGGCGAAAGAAAAGGTGAAATGGAAAGCAAAACATACATCCGTTAAAGATGTCATCAAGCGCCGTGACGCATATAGCTCCATGAGTGAAGAACCTCCACCCAATTTGGTTAGCTCGGTCAGACATTCCCACTCGTTCTCGAGCTCCTCAGTGTTTGTAGCAGCAAGAACAATCACATTGCGGCACTTGATCTAAGCAATTGACCCGTGTTCAGATAATTATATGGGTATGGAAGGATAATCTTGAAATATTATAACTTTGAATGGAGTTCTGAGAGTGCATACCAATGGCACTGAAAGCTTTTCATGATGCAGTAGTTCAGTGATTCCTTCTGGTAACTGAGCCATCTGAAATGAGAAATGCAATCAACTTGGTGAGAAACCATATAAGCAACAAAAAAGTAAGGATAAGGAAAAACCATAGCAAAGCAACTCTCATACTATAAAAACTTTAGCTTATACAGTATTATCTGAAGATATATAAATCCATCAAAAAAATTATTCTCCAGGCCAAAACTCACCTCATTCCTGTCACCTGTACACTGCTCACTGATAAGATGCCTAAGGTATTCCTCAAACTCTTCATCAGGTGCCTGAATAAACGACAGTATTAGCCCCTCACATAGAGGTGATCTTTTTTCACTTATTGACTCAGATGCACTGAGATGTTAAGGAATTTATCAAACTTTCTTAACCATGAGTTTGTGTTCAAATAAAAGAGGTACATACCAGGCGAACCCCAAATGCCTTAGCAACACCAGCCAAAGTAACATCTGAATGTAAAGGACCAACTCCTCCATAAATAAATACCTCCACAAAGCATCAAGCAAAGTAAATCTGTCAGTCATATATCTTGCAAAGCCAAAACTCTCTTTTGATATTATTCTCATCTGTTTAAAGGACTTACCATATCATTGATAGACCTTTGGCGGTCAACTTCCTCGGATACAGAATCTATCTGATTAAAGAAACATAGTGAAGCAATAATCGAGATTAATAAGCTGGTCGAAGAAAAATTCACATTCTCTAATTAAAAATGTTTCCATGGGTGAAAATTGATGCAACAGAGACGATGAGTAGATCTCACTCACATCATTCCGAAGGACAGTTGTTTGTTGGACACACCAACCAGCAGAAGTCAACTTTTTACACAGAGACAGTCCTAATTGATCCTCAACAGTGCCAGACCTGAGCTATGGAACAGATAAATGGGTCGGAAGAACTTCATTGCCCAGTAGATAAGTAACCACGCATGACTCTTTTCAATGTGTGGTTGGCCTAACTCTAACGTAGCCTGATAATAAGAATTAATGACTTACAGAATCTCATCACCGACAGCGATTACTGAGGCCAAAAGCACCTCGTGTTTCTGTGATTCAGTATTTACGTCATTTTTGAGTGAAGCAATTTTCTTGACTCTCCCTGCCCTTTCTAGTCTCCCATCAGAAAGCAAATAAGCAGGTTTGAATTTCTCTTTACTGCTAGTGTCGTTAACAGACAATAATGCGTTGGGAACAGTATCATGAATACTCCCAATTGATGTATATCTGTATATTCAGAATTCAAACACAATATAAGAACCAATTGGGCAAGAATGAAAAAACTTTTAAAAAACAGTGGAGAGAACTTTTACCCCTGGTCATAGAGACTGCAATACTTGACCTTGCAAGTTAGGAGAAATGCCCAGACATCTCTGCATAATCAGAAATAGTAACCAACACCCAAACATCAAATGAGAATAAGAGATCACAGCACTGTAAAATTGCTCTAGTTCCGAAACACAAGTAAGAATAAACCACCAATCCAAATTTATTGTAGATTAGTAAAAAAAAAAGCAACCAACAGATAAAGCAGCAAGAATGATACCTATACGACCAATCCAATATGGGATTCACCCTCATAAAGGGCGGCCATCCAGGTGAACTAGGAGAGAATTGCTCTTGACCAACCTGGAAAAAATCATTGACAAGTGATCAATCACAGTGATCACATTTTTTCACTAGTTTTACAAAATGTTTGCATCTGGATCTTGAGATTGAAGATTTGAAGTGAAGCTAACCGCAGTAGGATCACCAATTCGGACGCCAAGAAAAATAGCTCTGATAGGGTTAGCCTTTAATAATGCCTCCAACCCGGATTTGAAATCCTGGCGAATGATATCAAGTTGCAGATTGTAACTGCCCATATAGAATAAGATGATTAGCTACATTCTAAGAGCACAATCTAACCCGAAATGCTGTCATCTTCAACTATAAGTTATAAATACAAGAAAGAAAACTGAATGCGGAAGAAGAGAACTTTTCTTACGTTTGAGCTGCATCATATGTAAATGCATTGATTTCAGTGAAGGCAGAAGGGCTCTCGAAATATATGGTCCGGACTGGAAAATTTGACAGACCTCCGTTAGAACAACTCTGCTCTTTCTTATGCAAAAAATAGCCGGCTCTAAGAAGGTGCAACAACACCTAAAATCATGAGAGGAGAGTCTTTATTATTACCTAGGAAACCAGGAAAAAGAAGAAAGAAAAGATCGAAAAATGAGACTTTTGGAAGCGGACAGTTTGAACTTACAGTAGAGTCTTTTCCTCCATTGAAACTAAAGGCGACCTCTTCAATACTGCAGAACTCGACAAGTTGGAAATATTCAAGAATCAGTAAAGTAAATTGCATTTATCTATCTTGAAAATGATCACCTTACCAAAATCCGTAATGTAATGTTTATACAGCATACACAAACAATGAACATGACACAACCACACGGCAAGCAAAAAGTGAAAAGAAAGCATCTTTAAATTCCTAACGAGTAACGATACAAAACATTGACACGTTATTGGATTGGATTGACAACAACTATAACTGATAAGGTCTTGCCAATCCAATGGACCTAAAAAGACATCAAAAAGGGTTTGCAGCCAAGTGAAGTGAACTTGTAGGCGGAAACAATGTCAAAACATCTTTACTAACATACAAATCCTTGCATATAAAGATCATTTTCACATTGTTACTGATGTCATGACAAGATCCTCACATGTCATAACTCATCCATAGAGAAAAAAAGGATGAACCTTTACAGAACTAAATCAAGCAAATTTCTCTCAACATTCAACTTCCAAGAAGACAGATTTTGTCTCTATCTTAAATCTCCAGCAAAAAATCAAGAAAATGAATCTGAAGATGTATGAAGCCAAGTGAATAAGAGAATGAGAAAGAGAGAGAGAGAGAGAGAGAGAGCTCACGAGTAAAGAGCAAGAGCTCTTTTAATGACGAAGATGGCGTTATTGTATTTGGTCTTCAACCTCTTATCGTCGCTTTCTCCGATCGCTTTGTCGATCTCCATGATCTATCTCTCTTCTCTCCTGATAAACTCAAAATGTTAGAAGATTCAAACAAACAAATTGGCAACGCCAATGGCTTATTGAAAATTGAATAGAAAGGCGATCGAGTAATCCGAAGATTTAGGAATCTTTGGATAGAGCTGCTGAAGCTTCTCACCTTATTCCGACGACTTGAGAATCCCGTCGGAAGTTATTTCGAGATGAAGAGAGAATATCGTTTAGGACAAACAGCTGATTCTTCTTGAATAATGGGAACACTTTTTTATTTTATTTTATTTATCTTATTCCAAAGTTTCAATTTTTTATTGCCACACCCAATTTATCTTAAACCCAAACAAAAATCTGCAAAATAATCAATTCAATAAAAAAACAGAGAAAGACAAAAAAAGGTTGCTCATTCAAGATTTTCTTCTTTGCATATATTGAAAAAAAAACAAAGAAAAAAAAGGTAAAAATTGACCCACCAAAGAAAAGGAAACAAATGAAATTTCCTTGCAACTTGTTTATTTACTGAGAGCAGAGTAATTCAGTAAATGTAAAGAACCAAAGACCATAAAGCATTTCTATTTATTGCATAGTACTAATCATTATTTCTATTCGGAAGGACAAAATTTACCTTTTGAAAGTTAGATCTCAACCGGATTTCAATTTCTTAATTTTTTTTATGTAGAGCCATTAACACTTTAACAGGATTATGAAACAAATTCTATCTATTTTGCTTGTCAACAAATTCTTTCATATACATTGAACCTAATAAACCAATGGTTATTTTATTTTATTATAAGCTCAGATCAAACCACGATAGTTTAGACCGATAAAGTTGCAGGTCCATTAAATGATGCAGCTTTTTTGTCGATATTGTGAACTGTGTTATAGCAAAATCTACGACCATTTGTTTGTTAAGATTTGAATTAATATCTGATATAGTAGAATTTATCTTCACGGTCAAAGTATTCATAAGTCTCCTTTTTTCTCTCATAGATTTATAGAAGCTCCGTTTTTATGGAATGGATTAGCACGGTCAACGATTTTCTTTTTGACTTTTCTATAGTGAGTGCGTTTCGACAGCTATCACACGCAATCACCAGACAATCGCAATCACCAAACGCAGTCGCCGCCTATCAAGATCATACACGTTTTTCTAACTCACATCCTAAGTTCATCTCTGCCGTTTCTTCTAATTCCAATGATAGAATGATTCTTAAAAAGAAAAGAACATCATCATTAGATGATCAACCAAATGGAATCTTGAAATAAACAATTAAACAGAAACATAATCCTTCATTCTTTTTTTGGTGGATTGTCATACAAGAGAATCTCAAATTATCATCTAACTAATTAGTTATGTCAATGAAAAACCAAAGTTTCTTTTAACGATATTGGAATTTGATCCTTAAAACCTAAATGGATTAGAGCCTGCAACTAAATTCTGTACCAAGAATACTGAGAATCCCCTCTCGGTTACCTAGTCGAAAAGACCATCCCCGTGCCAAATATCAAACAGAAAGTCCACCATTTCCTGCAAATTTCCACATCCGCAAAGAAGATTGATACCAATGCAAAGTTCAAAGGTTTAGAAACAGACGACTTAAGAAGAAGAGGAAATGTTTTTGCAAGTATGGCAGGAACTCACAGCTAGAGGGATGGGCTTGTGGAAAGGAGTGTTGGATGTGAGCAAGTCTTCATAAGTAGCGTTGAAGCTACAAAAGATTTAAAGAGTAGGAAAAGGAGTTTGTCAATATATGTAAACCTGAAGCTTGAAGATTTCAAAGTGGTGAGCAATAATAAGTACCTTATTACAGGTTCGACAGGCATCTCTGAAGTCCTATTAGACGGATCACCAACCCACTTCTTTCTCATCTCTTGCCACGCAATCTCAGCTGCAGAATAAAAGGGCAATCACAATTTAAAACCATATGTTTAAATATTTTCACATTCCTCTGAGCCAAGATAGGTGCTGACAGCAAGTACCTTAATATGATACTAATGAACCTGGTGAGACAATCAGTTTCCTACTTAATCGGATAATAAACCATGTTTGAGCCAGAATCCTACTGTCAAGGGGTGTTAAAGCTTACCATGGTTGACAAAGTTAATCTGTGTCGATTCTTCTTTATCAATGCTCGGATTACTTGAAACATTAGCAGATTCACAATTAGCTTCCATTGTCTCCCTTTGTAGAATGAAAGACAGATCACAAAAGCCCGAATCAAGAAGCTTGCAGGAGAGAGGAAATCTCTAGAAAAAAAACAAAATTATTGTAATCACCTTTAACAAGAAACGAGATAATAACACTTAACCTAACAGATACACATTGCTAAATCAAGATTCCATATTATTCAATAGAAACTAACTACGTTTCTTCTCATCATATCAATAGCAAGATTTGCAAAATCAGAGACAATGCTTATTCATATTCGAAATAAAGGGAAGAACCCAAAAACCTTGTTTTCTGGAAACCAAAAAGGTGAAAGTGATTGAACCCTAAAATCGGATGATGGGGACATATCAAGACACAAAAAAAGGAAACTTTTACCGACGGAGAAGGATAAAGAGATGATTTTCATTCCAACCACAATCTGTCAAAATCAAAAACCAAGACGACGAGAGAGAAGAGAGACAAGGAGGTAACCTTTAGCTTATTGGAATCCTCGATGAGCAGGATCGATGACTGAAAGAGAAAAAAACCTTAGGCTCTCACAAAAAGTTCCAGAAGAAATCGGAAACGTGAGAAAAGCTAAAGCAGAAGAATCCAAATCGAAAGTCTTCTTCTAATTACGACTTTAAAATAATTCCCTTTTTTTAGATTCTCTAACGATATATTAGTATTTAAATAATTATAATCAATGATTCAGCGTGACCGACCTTAGCTCAGTTGGTAGAGCGGAAGACTGTAGTAGTTGCTGTAATCTTTAGGTCGCTGGTTCGATTCCGGCAGGTCGGATCTTTTTTTTTTTGTTTTCCCTTAATATTCATCGTTTTGGGCAGCATCACATTACGTCGTCTAATGTTTTGTTTCTTTCCCATATTCTTAATCCCATCAATGAATCAAAAACTGATAACAAAATAATTCGTAATTTATATACAGAAAGGAACACAACTACATTAAACAATGTGCTGCAGTAATTAATGGCTACTTGAATAGATAGTTACAAAAGATGAGACAAGTTAGTCGCTTTATATATAATATTCTATATGTTTTGCTCATCAACAAAAACACTAATCTGCAATATAGATTGTCCCTTTTTCATGGCGTTTCGTTCCTAAGAAGCTGCAATCTATCATCAGTTAAGAGACCCAGCAGACCCGAACCATTGAAGTGTGCGTGTTTCACATCTTGAAGCAGAAGTTGACTTGACAATGGGAACCGTTGAGAGATAGCAAAAGAGGAAGGATCTTGCAAGATGAGCTCGCGAGTGGACTCGTCACAAGATGCAAAAAGTTGCTTCCTTTCCTCGCCAAAGTCTATAATCGCTGTTCTTGGCAAACGGATGGTATCTACAAAAGCTTGTGTGGATGACAGTTTCTGATAATAAGAATCAGCACTTCTTCTCTTGAGGCTAACATGAAATCCATCTACACCATTACTATTACTGTTACTGACTCCTGTTTGAGTCAAGGAAGGCTGAGTCTGGACTGTATCATCAGGAGATCCAACTCTTGGTCTATAAGAAGCCACTATATGATTGCTGCGGGGACAATACGAGGAGGATATGCAAACTCCTGGGTTTCCCGTTTCTGAAATTAATGATGGGCTGAACAAAAACAAAAAGAAGAGATTATACCAAGTTAGAGCCAAGAATATGCTAGAAATTATTGAATATTGATAGACTTCTCCAAGAATATGCTAAAGTTCTGGGATCTCTATTTCTTTTAAGTATTTTTCGGTCAACAAGATTTGTAGGTTTGGTTTCATGAGATGTGAACAAGTATCAATGTCAGAGAAACACAAAACCTCACCTTCCTTCAGTGCCACTAATGTTCCACTGACACAGCCCGATGGAAGAAGCCGACAAGAGGGCACGGACATCAGAAGTTGGAGTGGAACTGGTAGATAGATGATGGATAGTATGGACTGGATTGGTTGTTAGGCCAGTCAACGATGCGAAAGGTCCCGTGGTTTGACGCATGTCAAATACTAAAACCATTCCATTCTGTAGTCCAGCATAAATATGGTGAGAGCTGTTGAGATCCCAGGAGCAAGACCAAGGTGCAGCCGGTAGAACATAAGATAAGACAGTGTTGTGGCTCTCCAAGCTTATAACAGATAATTTTTTTCCTAGAGAACCAAATACTGCAAGCCCATTATTGTGAGGGGAAAGGTGAAGATCTTTAATTGCTTTAGTGTTAGGAGGCAACAAAATATCATCAATCTCACCCGACGAATGTAGGCTCATCTGCAATATGTTAAGGAAAAAGGTCGTATCATTTAAACTAGTGTAAGATCAAATATAAGAGGCAAAAAGAAATCTTACTTGCGTAAGCACAAACGTCCCACCAACGCCTGGGAGCCTACGGGCCAATAATACAATTTGTCTACCCCCATCTATGTCAAATATACGGCCACCTTTAATTAGCAGTTCTCCCTGCAAAAAATTGGATGAAAAGGTAATAATTTGCATTAGACACATCAACACAATTGCATAACAAACAATAAATCAGCCAAAAATTCTAAAACAACAGGACTGAGATGGAACACTATGCCGCACCTGATGTCTGAAGCTGCATGAAGGTGCCTGTCCATGATGTTCTTGGTAGTTCGTATGACCTGCAAGGAATGCACTTACAACTGTTTAGAAGTATATATGCATTGAATTTCAAGGGGAAAAGAGAATTAGTTATCCCACTTAGGGATAAACCTCTATTACTGTTTAGGCAACCATATAATATCAAATCTATAAGTATATTTAATGTTAACAAAGTTCCATGTGTTGCAACCATGAAGCATATTACAGTGTCTTACCAGGTCTAAATTGCTCCTGAGAAACCACATTAGAGTTTCTCTGCGCACCCATAGTCGTACTTTCCATATTAGCTATCTTCTACAAAAACAAAATATCTAGCATTGACACAAACTAGAGGAGATACATGTGTGATAGATAATATTGTGCAGAAAAACCCAAAAACATAATCTTAAGTCAGCGGGGAAAATAAAATAGGAATTCTTTGTCAAACTCCGGCGCCTATTAAAAGATAGGGAACCAACTAATATTCCACAATCGAGTAGACGAGTAGTTAACAGTAGGCATAAACTATCATAATCTTTCCAAGCATAAAGCAAAGTTTCAAGAGTGACCACTTAACAAACTCTTCGACTGTACCTTCTTCAGCTTATTAACTTCTAAACGTAGCTCTGCTTCCAGTTTTTTCCATTGAGCTTCCTTGTTAGACCAACTCGCAGTCTGCATGACATGTAAGAAGATATTATTAAACGCTACTATACCGAAAGAGGTTTTAGTACTCAAGGAAATCTTCTTTTGAAAGATTTAAAATCAAATCAAAGAACTAAGCTCAGAATAATGCGGACTGAGTATAGCAATATCATGAACTATCCCAGCAGTAATTTTCGGCCTACCATCTGTTCAATTGAACTTAACTTGGACTCCAGAAATAAGATTCTCTGCAAATATCAAAACAGAATATCAAATTTAGATACCATGACTTTCTTTCATGTATGTATTTCGGAAAAACACTCAATATATGACCTTTTGTGCTTCATCATCAACTGCAGCAACACGTGACGCATAGATTTTCCGGACATCTCTCAGGCTACATGTTCTGTTGCATTGGGGACACTATAAGAGAAGCCAATGTGACTCTATGAGCAAGAAAAAAATATCAATTAACAGCAAAGAGATTGAACAACTACACACCTTCCCTGCACTTCGCCGCTGCTGTAACCACTTGTTGATGCAAGAAAATCCATACAAGTGTCCACAAGGAAGACAACTTGAATCACACCAATAAGAAGAAAAGAGAAGACCATTAGTTGGATTCAAACTATTAGACATGACCAGAGTAAACAAATAGTGGAAAGGAATCCTCATCGCTATCCAATTTGAAAGTTTTGTTTAACAAAACTGTCTAAATCATCAAAATCGATTTGTTCAAAAAAAAAAAAAAAATCATCAAAATCGATTGAACTAGATCATGAAATTGCTAAACCGTAGCATTCTAAAGAGGCTCAGAATTCCAAGAAATCGAGATTACCAGACTTGGTGCTCGCCACCGTTGGTCCAAACTTCCATACAGATCAAACAGGACAATCCCTCAGTCTCGCCTTGTTTCAATTCCACATACTCCTGCGATCCTGAAGACGATGAACCTTGTGACCTTTTCAGATTCTCTCTCTCTTCACTCTCGTTCTGCGAAACCCTAGGTGAGTCTACAACATCTATGTGTTCCCTGGTTTGGCGTTCGGTATCTTCGTCCCCATTGTGGACATACCCATATATTTCTTCTTCTTCACCCTCAGATTCAATGTATTGTGCAATTGTTATTCCGCCACCACTGAAGGCGTAACGCCGGCGAGGAGGCATTAGGTCTAAACCCAAAATTAAGCGCCAAACGAATTGGTCCGTTTCCGTAGCAGGACGACGAAGACCAAAAGTTTTCGCCGAGTACTTCAGAGTTAAGAGATCTCGAAGAACATATATATACAAACGCATCCCGCTGAATCAGTTAGAGACTCTCCAAGTAAAAATTATTTCTATTTTTTAAAAGGAAAATTATTATTTAAAAAAAAAAAAAAAATGATAAATGCGGTGAGCGTGGATCGAACACGCGACCTTCAGATCTTCAGTCTGACGCTCTCCCAACTGAGCTATCCCCGCTTGCTGGTCTTACTTTATTTTAAATTCTCATAACTGAAGAAATAAGAGTCGGGTCGCGTGTTTTAATGGAATGTTGGTGACTTTGGAAGAAAGGAGTTAGATGGGGAGAAGCATATTTTCCTTTTTCAGTAGGAAGAAAAAAATGGCGATGGCGAGAAGCATCTCTTACATCACCTCTACTCAGCTTCTCCCTCTCCATCGTCGTCCCAACATCGCCATCATCGATGTCAGGTATATACTTACGCGATTTCATTCCTCGCTATAAGTCACTATTTTGATCCTTTGGCAAAGTTTAGTTCGTATATCAATCCGATTGGTCCTAGGTTTAAGTTTTCTCTACCATGTAATTATACTGATATGGGTTTTAGGAGGTTTTGATTATGAACAAGTGGAATCTCAATGTTCTCTATAACTGGAATTTTGTAGAATCTCTATCGAGAAAACTACTATTAGGAAGGAATCTTAAGAGATTAGAACCAAGCTTTTTTGGTTAGGTGGGCTGAGGAGTGAAGAAAGAAACAGACTATTTGTAATTCTTGACTAGGTTCTGAATCTTCTGATACAGAGTTTTAGCTAATAATCCAGACTTTTAATGAAGCTATGTATGTAACACGTTCGAGTAATTGTTTGTTGTAAGGGATGAAGAGAGGAATTATGACGGGCATATAGCTGGGTCGCTTCACTATGCGAGTGGCTCATTTGATGAAAAGATCTCTCATCTTGTTCAAAATGTCAAGGACAAAGACACACTTGTCTTCCATTGTGCTTTGAGCCAGGTGTGTGTTTTTACACTCTTTTTCACTTTCCCACAATATCTTCTTTTCTCATTGTTAGAGTTCTTATGAAACAATACATGATATAGCCGCTGTCTTGCGATGATTGAATGATAACTGGCTTTTGGTGGAAAATTAGTTGATTCATGTTTCTTAGATTAGATAAGAAGCATCAATTGGGTTTTCTTAGAAGGAGATCTATATTTTTATGTTCTACAATATGTCCTCTTGAAGTTACTTTTCATGTGTCAAAAGTTGATCCAAGGTTGCAAATTCCAACTGTTTTTCGATATGGCTTTCCTTCTAGTCCATCTATAGGAACTTCCGTTATATTCTTAAAGAAAGAATATCGACAAGCTGACACTCCAAATCATCGAGTGACAACCTTTGATTTGAGCCACAGAGCCAGTTCTCGTCTCTTTGTTCTGCCTCTTACATGAATCCAATACTTTCTTCACTTGAAATGAAGTGATTGCTAAGCCTTGAAACCAACTCTTTCTGCAGGTTCGTGGTCCAACTTGTGCAAGAAGGCTCGTGAATTATCTCGATGAGAAGAAACTAGACACGGGAATCAAAAACATCATGATCTTGGAACGTGGCTTTAATGGTTGGGAAGCCTCTGGAAAACCGGTCTGTCGCTGCGCAGACGTTCCTTGCAAAGGCGATTGCGCCTAAACCTTACTGAACCATATTGAGACCTAATTGATCCTCCAAATTTTCATGTATTAAAATTGAAGATTATTCATAGTCTCTTGCCAATATGTTGGTTTACATATGGAGACAAACACCAAACGTTACTCTATTTGCATATTACTAAAAGGGCCTTTTCGGTATTGTCCGTTTACCGAGCGCGTCAAAGTCACGTTTATTTCTTAACGCCGTCAAATTAATAGAACACCTTTTTGAGTAAGAGGCACGTTAGTTTTCCAACGCCGTTAAAAACTTCTGACTAATGCAGAGAGTTTGCTTTATTTAAAGACTTTTAAAGTCATAAAAGCAAAACGACGACTTGAGGAAGTGCAATCATATTTTGATCTCTCCAATTTTAGTCGCGATTCATCTTTTTGTTGAAAATTCCCAATTCCTGAGTTCAGAACCCTAATTTCAATATGGTAAGATTCGTTCGATTTGCTTGTTTGAATTGGATCTGGTTTTCATTTATCAATCTTGTCGATTAGATTTCGGATTGTTTGAATCTATGAAGTTGCTGAATTTCACAGGTTTGCGTTATGTGTTTGGTGCCGCTGTTCCTCGTCCCGCTCGTCAATTTAATGCCTCGAATCATCGATTACTTCATGGTAATTGGCTCTCTGCTTTCTGTATAATCATTGAAGTATTGTTTTTTCCTCGGAAGAATGATTAGATCAATGGGTATTAAAAGTGTCATAATCGACAATTTCGAATTTTGAGATGCTAGAGTATTGTTTTCGGTTAGTCTCAAAGGAGATAGCTTTAGTTGGAAAAAAATAAAAATAAAAATTGGAGATTAGAAAGGGATGGAATTTATAGGGAAGAGGAAGATAATATCGATGGAAATAGCTGAAGATGATAATCAGCTATAACTTTTTGTTATCTGCTTAAGGTCGGCTCTTTAAAAGTTGAAGATGTTAGCAATGTTTGAATGTTAGTTTTGTTAGTGTTGCATACGATTTTTGTTATCTTCAATCTATACTATGTTTAAGCAAAAACAGTCTGTAGAGGTTATGGTTTAGTGAAGTTTGCAGGTAATTTCAGTGATAGATAATTTTTTCTAATCAATTGTTGACTTGTTGAGTTTTGTATGTTCATGCATAAAAACTAGGCCAAACTGTACGCGTGGCTCGGATGGGAGTACAGGAAGCCAGCGAGAGTTCCTCCAGCTTGTCCTTTCAAGCCAGTTGCTAAAAACGACAACGCCACCAAAGTAAGTGAAAACATTCACTCACTTGAATCGACGCTTTTTGTTCTTTGTTGAGTCTTCTCTTAGTTGAAGCAATTTAGTTGATGAAACATAGCTTCGATGCATCAATTCAACAACATGTCATGATCCCATTAGCTTCCATGAGCTTACATTACTTTTTTATATCTGATTTCTGATTTTTCCGGTCTTATACGTGGTTGTATTTGAATCTTATGTGTAACACTTTTTTGTATCAGGTGGCTGCGGAAACTGGAACTGAAGGTACAGAAACAATAGCTAAACCTGTTGCTGCGGAGGAGACGGGTGGGGTTAAGCAGGATTGAAGCCGAGTCTTTTCTTCAATAAAGCTTTTGTATTTGTGGATATGTTTTGGAAGACGAAATTACCTGGTGGTGTGATACTGATAGTCTGATAATGATGTACGTTGAAAAGTTTATGGTAATTTTCCATTGAAAATGATACGTAACAGAGTAATTTCTTATATGTCGACATCCCTCTTTTCTCTATAGAATCTTTTGCATGTGGGAGATTTCGAATTTCTCAGTAAAACTCGGATCACTCTGCTAGTTTAGCTTATAAAGTCTAAGGTGTCCCATAAAGTCCAAGTTGTATTATTAGTATATGGTAAGTTGAATTGAACATACTTGATTTAGGATTTCACCACCTAAACTTTTTCAAGCAAACCAATCCAATCATGTCTGCTTGTTATATATCCCTTCGTTTTCTATAAAATTTGATAGATTTGTTTTTTTTATGACTACTCTATATTTGATATCATCATCAAAATCTATTGATAAGCAATTGTCACTATCTTAGTAATAAATAAAATTGAATGAAGCATCTTTGCATAATGATAGTGAATTAGTGATCATTATTCATATATGGACCAATTTGTTAAAGTTGCGAGCACTTCACTCACAAGCCACGTGCACAAGCCATCACACTTACGCTAACGTTTAGGATAAAATCATAAAATGTGATTTCAAAAAAGATCAAAACCATTTTTCAAAAGCTTTTTATAATAATATCTTCGTGTCTTCTTGGTTGTGTGATTGAAGAGAGAGAGAAATTTTGAATAACGAAAGAAATTTAAATATCGTTAACTCAATTATATATTTTCTGTTTCCATTTTAATTTGAAGATCCCTCTCTATCTCTTTCTCGTTCTCGCTCGTTCGCTATCTCCTGATATTGATCGCCGGGAAAATTCGCTGTCCAAACCTCCGGCCATTTCTCCGAAGATCTCATCGATCAATCCAACGGTTTGATTCTCATCTGTTCAGATCTCACAGAACAGACTCGAAGACTGATGCAGAAGAAGCGTAGTGGAAGGTTTTTGTTGGAAATAAATTGAATCTCTATAATCATTGATTCGATTCATCTGAATCTGCTCCAATTTGAGTTCTCTTTCACTGAATCTCGTCGTGAAATCCAGTTCTGAAAACCTAGGGTTTCTAATTGAAGGGAGAAACGAGGAAACAACTAGGGTTCTCTGAGGTCTGTATCTAGTGTGTGTAAGCCATGTTTAAGAAGATCATGAAGGGGGCAAATCGAAAGGCCTCTAGAACTGAGGCAAATGATTCGTCTATGTATGGGTTTGATCCACCAGGTAGGTCAGGTCCTGGATCCAATATGGTTGTAAATCATGCATCTCGTGGTTCGCTGGTTCCTTCTTCTCCAGGTTCAATGGCGGCGACCACACAACCGCCTCCTATGTATTCAGTCGAGCCTCTTCCTTTGTTCAGAGACGTATCTGTTTCCGAGCGTCAATCCTTGTTCTTGAGGAAACTGCAGATTTGCTGTTTTCAATTTGATTTTACAGACACGTTGAAGAATGCTAGAGAGAAGGAGATTAAGAGGCAAACTTTACTGGAGCTAGTTGATTTTATACAGTCTGGATCAGGGAAGCTCACTGAAGCTTGTCAAGAAGAAATGGTAAAGATGATTTCGGTTAATATATTCCGGTGTCTTCCTCCGGCCTCACACGAGAATACAGGTCAAGAGCCTGCTGATCTTGAGGAAGAGGAGCCTTATTTGGAACCATCTTGGCCTCATTTACAGCTTGTTTATGAGTTGCTGCTGAGATACATTGTTCCTTCTGACACAGATACAAAGGTTGCAAAACGGTATATTGACCATTCTTTTGTGTTGAGGTTGCTTGAATTGTTTGAAACTGAAGATCCAAGAGAAAGAGAGTACTTGAAAACCATTCTTCATAGGATTTATGGGAAGTTTATGGTCCACAGGCCCTTTATTAGGAAAGCAATGAACAATATATTCTATAGGTTTATTTACGAGACAGAGAGACATAGTGGGATTGGGGAGCTTTTGGAGATCCTGGGTAGTATTATTAATGGGTTTGCCTTGCCGATGAAGGAGGAGCACAAGCTCTTTCTGATCAGGGCGTTGATACCGCTGCATAAGCCAAAACCAATCGCTATGTATCATCAGCAGTTGTCTTACTGCATTGTCCAGTTTGTGGAGAAAGATTATAAGCTTGCGGATATAGTGATCAGGGGATTGTTAAAGTTTTGGCCTGTGACAAACTGTACAAAAGAGGTTCTCTTTCTTGGTGAACTTGAAGAGGTTCTAGAGGCAACACAAACTGTTGAGTTCCAACGCTGTATGGTCCCTCTGTTCCAGCAGATTGCTCGATGCCTCAGTAGCTCTAATTTTCAGGTTAGTAATCTCTTATGGGTTGGGTTTATCTTTTTTTCAATCTGTTCATTTAAGGTTCTCATTTATGCATATCAACCATAAAATTCTGGAGCCTTTGTTATATAACTTCTTGTACCAAAGACTTATGTTGTGTGGTAATTTTGCGTATGGAGGCAATGATCTAGGCCTATTACCTCAAACTCATGTTCTGACTCCTCCAGTTGAAAAAAGTACTGCAATTTATGTGCTTCTTCAACAAAATGAATCTCTGTTGCTGGGGTTATTTCATGCAGTTTCTATTACAATCTGCTAAATGAATTATTTGATTATTACATCAATCTATAGCTTCACTAGTCTTGATTCAGCTCTGCCAGACAACCAACTCCTCTGAGATTCATTGAACAAGTTGCTTTTGCTTTGTTCATGTGTCATGGAATTCTCATTTGGCAAATAGTTCACCCTCTCTCTAGGCTCAAACTTATCCAGAATATTGCTTGATTACTAGGAATTTGAATGTTTCAATCTCTCATGCTCACATACATATATGGCCATCCGATGCAGGTTGCAGAACGAGCTCTGTTCTTGTGGAACAATGAGCATGTCGTGGGTCTAATAGCTCAGAATCGGAGCGTGATCCTTCCCATCATATTTGCTTCGCTGGAGAAAAACATAGAGTCTCACTGGAACCAAGCGGTTCACGGTCTAAGCGCGAATATAAAGAGAATGTTCATGGAGATGGACCCAGAGCTCTTTGAAGAATGCCAGCAACAGTACGAAGAGAAACAAGCCAAATCGAAACAAGTGGAAGAGCAACGCCAAAGTAGGTGGAGGAGATTAGATGAAGCAGTGGAAGAGCGAGAAAGAGAAGATCCTATGATCACTTCTTAGAAAAAAAAATACCAAATCATCAAGTAATAATATTCTTTCTTTCACTTCTTCTCATTTCACTAATCGTTGCAAATTATTATATTTTATTTATTTATTTTGGGGGTCTGAATCAAAAATCTTTAATCGGGTCAATAGATTTTTATTTCTTTTTGAGAATCTTTGATGCTGATTCTGATTGCTAAGATTACATTCATTGGAGGAAGGAAACTCAGGCAAGTGTTAGAAGAGAAACCAAATTAGTCAACAAATCTGAAGAAAGTAACTTTGAAATTGGAAAGGAAAAAGTTGGTAAATTTGACATTTGTTGTAATCTTAGTTATACTATGAGCCAAANAAAAAAAAAAAAAAAAAAAAAAAAAATGTTTGATTAATATATAATATGAGAAATTGATTTAGCTAATAGGAGTACCAAATATTCTACGATCACTACAAAGAACAAAAATCAACAAACTAATAAAAAAAAAAAATTAGTACAACCGCAACGCCACCACAAAATGACGGAAGTATCGCTGCCGGGAAGTAGATCGGAGAGTTTTAAACCACCGCACATAGTGGTGTTTCCATTCCCAGCACAAGGCCACTTACTTCCTCTTCTTGACTTCACTCACCAACTCTGCCTCCGTGGAGTCAACGTCTCCGTCATCGTCACTCCCGGAAACGTTACTTACCTCACTCCTCTTCTCTCCGCCCATCCTTCCTCTGTCACCTCCGTCGTTTTTCCTTTCCCTCCTCATCCCTCGCTCTCTCCCGGCGTCGAAAACGTTAAAGACGTCGGAAATTCCGGAAATCTCCCAATCATGGCTTCTCTTCGTCAGCTTCGAGATCCAATCATTCTCTGGTTCCGATCTCATCCAAATCCTCCGATCGCTCTCATCTCCGATTTCTTCCTCGGATGGACTCACGATCTCTGCAATGAAATCGGTATCCCTCGCTTCGCTTTCTTCTCCATCAGCTTCTTCTTAGTTGCCGTTCTCCACTTTTGCTTCGAAAACATCGAACTAATCAAATCAACGGATCCGATTCATCTCTTGGATCTTCCTCGTGCTCCGATCTTCAAGGAAGAGCATCTTCCGTCTATTGTCCGACGATCTCTCCAAACTCCGTCGCCGGATCTCGATACAATCAAAGATTTCTCCATGAATTTGTTGAGCTATGGATCTGTTTTCAATTCTTCAGAGTGTTTAGAAGATGAGTATCTTCAGTACTTGAAACAGAGGATGGGGCATGATCGGGTTTTTGTAATTGGCCCGCTTTGTTCAATCGGGTCGGGTCTTAAATCGGATATTGGTTCTATAGAACCGAATTTGCTGAGTTGGTTAGAAGGATCCCCAAACGGGTCAGTCCTTTACGTTTGTTTCGGAAGTCAAAAGGCGTTGACTAAAGACCAGTGTGATGCTCTTGCTCTTGCTCTTGAGAAAAGCATGACCCGGTTCGTTTGGGTGGTTAAGAAAGATCCGATACCCGACGGGTTCGAGTATAGGGTCTCTGGACGGGGATTGGTGGTTAGAGGATGGGTCTCGCAGCTGGCAGTGTTGCGACACGTGGCAGTGGGAGGATTTTTGAGCCATTGTGGATGGAACTCAGTGCTTGAAGGGATCACGAGTGGGGCCGTGATCTTGGGCTGGCCCATGGAGGCTGACCAGTTTGTGAACGCGAAGTTGCTTGTGGAGCATTTGGGTGTTGCGGTTAGGGTTTGCGAAGGGGGTGACACTGTGCCTGACTCTGTTGAATTGGGTCGGGTCATAGCGGAAACGATGATGGGTGAGGGAGGACGCGAGGTGGCTGCTCGGGCGGAGGAGATACGGCGGAAGACTGAAGCCGCTGTGACGGAGGCAAATGGAAGCTCTATTGAAGATTTACAAAGACTTGTCAAAGAATTTGGACAGGTCTAAGTCTATCACTGTAAAAATGTTATCTTTTTTTTTTCTTCACTTAATGTGTAATAAACAAATGATGTGAGCAATAGCAAATGTATGAACCATTTGTTATGTTCTAAAATCAGTGTTATTTTCAATTTGGCGATGATCTCTTCCGTACTACTAGTTTAGTAAAGAGAAATTTATACGAGAGTAACATATGATTTGGATGGTAACAACGGTTCGAACAAAACAAGTATGGTTTACAATTGAACTTAAAAGAAGAGAGACAGCATAAACATGACGTCGGTAACATCTAACCAAAGGTGGGTCATGGATTATTCTCACTATTATCCCATGACTCTCTTGGAATGCTATGGTGGTTATTGACATCGGCCTCAACCTCTTCTCCGGATACCTTCTCTATCGTCATAATTCGCCGTGTACTGGCCACGGCCAGCTTTTCCAATGGTCTAATAGTCGTAGCCACGACGGTTACCGTGAGCAGTAGAAGTACTAAGAGCGATAAAGCCTTGGTCATCATCCCTTATATTTTACTTTAATCAAACTCTTCTTTGAATCGTCCAACAAATGTATGATGAAGGGCACTATAAATAGAAGGATTTTTTACTGAATTGCTGCATTTACATACCCTTTAATCAATTCACCACATGAAATATTTATCTAAAAATGGTAGTGCGCATTATAATTTTTTTTTTCTTATGTATTAAATCAAATCATTCAGGTGGTGGTGAACTGATTAATAAATCAGAATCATGTATCCACCAATCAGAATGCACCACCTTCACCATCAAAACAGGCACTACGGAATTGCGCCACTATGCAGAATTAGGTTATTACTTATGACATGCTTGATACAATTACGAGACAACGGTTCAAACTTCAAACTAATGGAGCTTAGACAGATATTTTTATTTTTAATGATTTATCAATATCGTTTTCAGATTATATCAGGTTAATATTATCAGCATTTGATTAGTATACAGTTATTGTATTGAGAAGGTGGAGTGTATAAAAATTGATGACGTCTAACTCGCTTGTATGATATTGTCTTTGTCACGCACAACTACAATACTTCTTAAGAAATACAGAGTGTATCATACCGAAATTATGTAAAATATAAGCACCAATTCAATAATATACTTAAATATATATTGTCAACCATGTTTCATATATATTTGTTAACAGACAAATAATGGACTCTAAAATATCTATACTTCTTTTGGTGAATTTCGTGTTCAAACATCTCTACCATCTTCTCATATCATTATGCATATATGACACTATTCAATTGTAGTTGTATAAATTTGCTAACTGGTATAGTAAAGGTTATTTGGTATAAAACGTTAGTCCATCTAGATTATACAGTAACAAAAAATTTCAAAAGTTGAATCAACCAACTACAGTGATCCGTTGGTTGAGAAATCAACCTACTAGTTGATGCTAGAGATCGAGTTGTTCCACAAATATTATATACAAAAGAAAAAATATTAGAATTTAATTTTCTAGAAAAAAAAAGAAGAAATTTAATAGTTTAAGTTTCGGTATAAATTTTTTATCCGATCCGGTTATGAACAAAACTCGAGTAAATGAAATATACGTAGTGGTATCTTGATGTAAATATGCATAAACATATTGACTCAAGTGAAACACATCGGTCGTCATTTCCAATATTATCTAAGTGATCCTTTGCAAGTTGCAACCACTACTTAACGGTTTCTGAGAAGTCTTGCAAAAGGGTTTTGTTCGGATGATGATGACGAATATTGACGATGGTGATTAATTATGTCGATGATTAAAATAAAGTATATGCTTTGCTTAGGGTGAGTAGTGAAGCTAGCTAGTTGGCAAGTAATGGCTTCTTTTGGCGGCCAAGCAATTCTCTCTATCTCTCTCTCTTTCACACACACACAATCCTCGACGCCAAGACTTAAATCAATTCCTCCTAAATTCGATTATTATTCATTAAAATAATAATATTTTTTAAAAAATTGTGATGATACTAGCTTCACAATACACTCAAAAATATTCTTATTAGTAATCTATTATATACATAACAACACGTTAGCATGAAATAATCATAGAGCCTAGGACAACTAATGTGTATAGAGTTGAATGAGTAAAAGTTGGATATCAATCCAGCTCTAAGAAACTCATTATTTTCTTAATTTTATAGAATTTCTATCGAGTTGTCTAGAATGGATACTTTAAAAACAAGTTTTTTTTCTCAAATTTATAGAACGCAAGGACCTAGAGTATGCTTTATAACTAAATATCTTATCTATGTCAGAAAAGAAAAAGAAAAACTAGATATTTTTGACAAACTAAGACAAGGGAAGGGAGGTTACTTCACCGAATACATATTATTAGCTAATCACAAGATTAATAATGGTGTGATCAAATAATTGGGTGGCCAAAATAAAAATCAATGTATCTTAGAAAGAGGCGCAAACATAGGGAGTGTTATTATAAAATCAATTCGTTATACTAGCTAATATCATTATAACCAAATATAATATATATAACTAGGATCATGATTCATAGTTGTGTGTTGTGTAATTGTGGGTTGGCTCAACTGCACATGAACTGCTCGACCCCAAAATTCGATTGCCTTTTACTTTCCAATCAATTAACTTAATTAATTAATCAGCAAGTTAAGTTCAGTGTACATAAATCCACAATGATTTGTAGTATTAAGAAACAAAATTAGAATCCGACGTATTTCATTTTCAAGTTAACTTTGTCCTTTAATAGTTGGATTAAAATCTTAAATGTAATTTGTTGCAGTACGATCGATTTATGTTTGTAGGAAATTCTAATATGCTACTAATCAAATTTGTGTGTTGTGGACTTGTGGTACAGTGTTTTGCGTGTTGACACTCGTAGTTGTGGATGATTTAACCATCAATAATCATACGGACTATAGATTTTTATATGTATATAGAGTTTTAGGATTTTAGTTAATGATAGTGTAGAATAGAAAAGAAAAAAAACATATACTATAAAGTTAATGGCATATTTAGAATACGCAATCCAAATTGCTTTCATATTACATTCCAAGTGTCAAAAACTGCAGTTCATTTGCCGTCAAAAAAAAAAAAAAAAAAAAAAAAAAAAAAAAAAAAAAAAAAAAACTGCAGTTCATTTTATTAAAAAGTGGACTCAAATTGTATGATGACACTCTTCTTGTAACAGAAAAGAAAGTCCAAAAAAGATTTTATTTCATTTTCAGAAAGTAAAAAAAAAATCTGCTAAGATTAGTGCTGACATTAAAACATTTGTGTTACTAGCTAATGTGTGCCTACTGAATTTATAAAGATGCTTATAAGTATTTAAATTGATAAATACTAATCAAATATTATGTGATTCATAAGACAAGCAAAACAAAGTTAACCAAAAAGAGAGAAAACAAATAAAATAATTGAAAGGAAAAAAAAAACAAGAGGAGAACAAACAAGTGGTTCCAGGCTTGCAAACCAAAACTTCCAGAAAGGAATCCTTCACCAAAAGTTATTTGGGTTTGCTTCTTTTCTCATCCTTTCTCTTACCCATTCATTATATATATACACAACGAGTACTGTGTGTATAAACAAATACAATCACATATATATAAAGATAGATAGATACTTGGACATATAAACCAAACCCACCAAACACTCCTTGATACTTCTCTCCATAAATACATATACCTCTCTTGTGTTCTTGAAATACAGAGAGCCAATCAAAAAACGGAGGACGATGACAAGTGTTCTTGAGGAGAGTGGAGACCACGCGCGTCTTGTTCTCCTCATCAAGGGCAAACGAACCAAACGTCAGCGTTCTGCGTCTCCACTTATGAACGCAGCAGCAGTATCCAGCGTTTGTAGCGGTGAACGATCATCACTGGAGGTAAGAGAAGAAGAAGCTGCAGGTGAAGTCGAATTCCGAGGAGCTACGGACGAAGATGAAGACATGGCGAATTGTCTGATGTTGTTATCACAAGGACATAAAGCAAAGAGCAGTGGCGATCATTTTTCGACACGGAAATTTGATTTCTTCGGCAACAAGAAACCGGTGGCTTCACTAGGGTTAGGGCTAGACGGTGTTTACCAGTGCAAAACGTGTGATAAGAGCTTCCACTCTTTTCAAGCGCTAGGAGGGCACAGGGCTAGCCACAAGAAGCCCAAACTCGGAGCAAGCGTTTTCAAATGTGACGAGAAGAAACCTGCGTCTCTGTCTACGGTTGAAACGGTGGAAGCTGGAGCTGTAGGAAGCTTTCTTTCTCTACAAGTAACTAGCAGTAACGGTAGCAAGAAACCAGAGAAAACTCATGAATGTTCGATCTGCAAGGCCGAGTTTTCTTCGGGACAAGCTTTAGGAGGTCATATGAGGAGACATAGAGGTTTAACAATAAACGCAAACGGTGCTTCAACAATCAAAACAACGATATCATCATCAAGTCATCAACATGAAGAATCTATACGACCAAAGAACTTTCTCCAGTTAGATCTAAATCTTCCAGCACCAGAAGATGAACGTTGCTGTGAGAAACCGAAATTCACGTTTGCGTCCAAAGATCAGATTCTTCTCTTCGCGGCATCGTCCAATTCTTTGATTGATTGTCATCACTAATTAAGTAGTTCTTGTAATTACTTTTTATTAGTTTGATATGTTAAATCATTAACCCTCTTCTTATCATTAATTGTCTATTCATCCTTGTAATTTGACATTGATTGAATTAACTTCAAATTATTTCATTCTTTGAAACTATTCATTGCTCCATAATCTAGCACATTTTTTCTAATAATTATCAATATAGACACAATTATACAAATGTAATACTTAACTTTGGGAGAATGATTAGAGATGCTGAAGATGTTCCTTGGAGAGCGGAAGAAGCATGTGACGATGACTTTCGCATAAAGTCACTTCGTTTGTTAGCCGCCACTAACTCCTTTCGATACACTTCACTTCCGTTTGGGGTTGTTCGTTGTCTCAGATTCTTTTTTTCTAATATACTCCTATTATACATATATCAATTCATTAGATTAAATCAAAAGACTCTATATATATATATATACATCTAGAGTATTAAAAATAAAGTCATTAAAAATGGGATTTAAATCGAGTTTAGAGAGTCTTACGTTGAAACTACATTAGATGTACACTTGAATCTTGATCCCTTATTTCCACTAATATGGAAAATCTTGATGAATGTGTTTTGCACTATAATTAATATACAATAATATAACTGACCGATGTCATCCGATTTTGGACATAGACATATATTCATGTATGTAGAGTAAGTGAGTAACAAACGAATCTTCATGATCATGTTATATATGTAGTATGGAAAACTAATAAACTGATACAATTTCAACTACATCTTCGAGCTAGCAATAGAAGCTAATACTACACTACGTATCATTTATGGTATAATGGTAAATCTCTGTCTAGATCATGTTATGTCTTTATATAGTCTATGACTCGTCTATGAGTCATCTATATTTCTCTTTTGGGCCACATTGATCTCGGCATCCCCAAGTCCAGCACTCTTGCTGACGTAATGTCTAAGCCAAGACGCAGAAGGCATAGACAGGAGCTTCTACTTTTAATAGAAGAGGAGATACGAAAGGTTAAGCTTACGCAAACTCAAGGTGATGATGTGGCTTTGTGGAAAGGGCGGAATGATAGTTATCAGAAGCAATTCAACACAAAAGCGACATGGTTACACATTCACACGACACACCCGCCAATGGCAGGCTATAAAGCAATCTGGTTTCCCTATGCTACACCCAAGTTCGCCTTTGTTACTTGGTTGGTGGCAAAAAACAGATTAGCAACAGGGGAAAGAATGGCGCTATGGAACACAACAGTCAATACAGGTTGTGTCCTCTGCAACAACACAGTAGAGACAAGGGAGCACCTATTTTTCCAATGTCCTTTTTCGAAGCAGATATGGGAGGAGCTAGTTAAAGGACTGTTACTTAACAAATTCACGTTCCACTGGAGAGAGGTTATGGATCTACTCACTGGAAATGAATTGGACAAGACAAAACGTTTTCTCTTGGGTTATACTTTTCAGAACGCTATACACTCCCTTTGGAGAGAAAGAAATGACAGACGACACGGTGAGCAACCGTCGACAGCTGGGAAACTGGTGAAGTTCATTGATAAGAATGTGCGTAATCGGTTAAGCACATTAGCAAAGGAAGGAGATGATCGCATCCAACACTGGTTTGCGGCAAGACTCAACACAAACTGATTTATTTTTTAAATGTTTATCCAGTTAAAAACAGTTTCTGCATTTATGATGTAACCCAGTTTATTTTCTTTTGAATATAATTTAACATTACATTCAAAAAAAAAAAAAAAAAAATATTTCTCTTTTGAAAAAATCAACATTATATGTGGAGAAAGTGCAACTTATTACTAACAGAATGAGTGAATATTCCCAACAGTTGGAAAGGAATTCAAAAGATGTTTGAAAGAGATTGTGATATAAAAAGTGTTAATGCTATTAAGGTTACATTCTTCAAATACATTGGATTATATCCTGTGCATTTTTCTCCAATGAAATTGTAGATAGAAAACGATAATCACTCTGAAAAGCTCAGGCATTAAATTGAAAAAGGAGAGTGGTACCCTCAAATTGTTTTATCCATTTAAAGTAATAGCACTATGTTTAGTAAAATTTTCAGGAAAGACGTCGGTGAGACTTTTAATTAATATAGTCGCTGTCATTTTTCGCATTTTTAATTGATACGCTTACAAATTCTCTATCTACATTTGTAATAAGACAAAACATCGAGCCCATGTAGTGTAATTGACGACGATTAGTTTGGCATATGATTAAAAACAAAAACAAATACTGTTTCCCTTGTAAATAAAATCTTATAATAATACGGCTCTAATATATGATAATACGCAAAGAGACGTGACAAATTCAATGTTGAATTCGTAAGGTTATGTTTATATGTATAGTGGACCTTAAAAAATATGTAATAAATAAAGACTTTTTTCTTAACCCCAAAATTTATATACAATGCGAATATGTGATTAAGAATAAATGTGGATGAATATATAATTTGACTTAGTCTGGAACCATGCCACATGTAACAAAGGCTCTGGCATGATTGGATACTTTGCTGGATTACGCTAGTGTACGACGTACATACAGCGAAGCAACCGTTTTCACCCACTAACTGCTTGACAGGTCACCAGAAACTCCATTATCCTGCTGTTGTATAGTGAACCGACCGCACTTGATCATTTCAAACCGATCCCCTAACTTTCCTAAATGTCACACTATTACCCCAACTGTTTTTTCCTCTTTACTCTACCTATTTAGATTGTAGATTGATTTATTTCTATTTGTTTATTTCAAATATATATATATTTTTTTCCATTCAATTTTAAATCTGATTTTTAGTTGTAAACCGGATTAGAAACATCTCACACATCTTAATTTAAATATGAAGTTATGGGGGCTGATTGATAATATTCAAAATTTAAGGTCTAAAACTATAAAAGAAACAAAAATAGTATCCACCGAAATAATATTAGTGAGCAGCTATCAACTTGTTTTCTTCAGCGACATTGGAAGCATTCCATTAGCTTTTTCCCTTTTTTTGCTGTCTCCAGAAAATTTTCAATCTTCCATCCGAACAAAAAAAAACAGAGACTTTCCGAGAAAAAAGAAGAAACAGTGCTTGGTTTAACTTTTGCTGAGAAGCAAAGAGATAGTAGATTAGTGAAGTTTTTTTTCTCTTTTAATAACTTCTGGCGATGGCGGTTGCGCCGGCAAGAGCTCGTTCAGACTATGATTACCTCATCAAGCTTCTTCTCATCGGCGATAGCGGTAAAGCTTCTTTTTTTTTTCCACTTTCTGTGTTCTCAAATTAGCAATTGGAAAATCTCACAAGTGTTTGATTTCATTTTCGTGTCTGTTTTTTGCGATCTTACTTAGGGTTCTATGATTTTGATTTCTTTGTGGTGTTAATACAAAATCATGTAGAAATTGTGGAACTCGTTGACAAAATTACTTCTTTTTGTGTTAAATTGTTTGTTTAAGCTTTATGTGTGTATATGTTTCAGGTGTGGGGAAGAGTTGTTTGTTACTACGTTTCTCAGATGATACTTTCACTACAAGTTTCATTACTACCATTGGGTATGTCTTCTTCTGCAATATGGCTCTTTACTTAACGATTCTCTAAACGTTGTTTTGTTTTGGTCTAAGTTACTTACTTTTTTTTTCATCTTCTAGAATTGACTTCAAGATAAGAACTGTTGAACTTGATGGGAAGCGTATCAAATTGCAGATTTGGGACACTGCTGGTCAAGAACGTTTTAGAACCATTACTACAGGTAATTAGATTTTTGCTTGCAAGTTCATGATCTCTAGTTACATCGGTTGGTTGATTCCTGACTCTTGTCTTGATGATAACTTGAGTGTTTCCATACTTTGAAGAAGTAAAAGACAATTCATCTATTTCTGCACTTTCTTTAAAGCTTTTGGTCCTTTTTTTGTCTACTTGCAGCGTATTACAGGGGAGCGATGGGTATATTGCTTGTCTACGATGTAACGGATGAGTCCTCTTTCAACAGTATGTCTTTGTCTTTTTTGTCTCTATTTTATCTTATCATGTCAATTTTGCAATGACATTGAGGAGATGGGGATTTTGAGACTTGTGGCAACTGAACATGATTGTTTCAAACAGACATTAGGAACTGGATGAAGAACATCGAGCAACATGCCTCAGATAATGTCAACAAAATATTGGTCGGGAACAAAGCTGACATGGATGAAAGTAAAAGGGTAAGTGATCTCAGTTGCACAACTTACTTTCTTGATTTATAGTTTGTAAGTGTACTGATGTGCAATCCTCTTCTTCAGGCTGTTCCAACATCAAAGGGCCAAGCTTTGGCTGATGAGTATGGAATCAAATTCTTTGAGACGGTGAGCTAGATAAAAATAGAACATGTCTGCCGTTTTTAGTTAATATGATCTTGAGATTACTGATGTGATTACAATTTTTGCAGAGTGCAAAAACAAACCTCAATGTCGAAAATGTTTTCCTTTCAATCGCAAAAGACATAAAACAAAGATTGACAGAAACCGATACTAAGGCAGAGGTAAGAACTGCGGGAACTTACTACTACTACCAGTCACTTGTCATATTATTATACCGACACTATAGCTGAGTAAAAAACCTATGTACTGTTCTTGTTGCTTAGCAGCCTCAAGGCATCAAGATCACTAAACAAGATGCTGCCTCATCTTCTTCTTCGACAGCCGAGAAGTCAGCTTGCTGTAGTTACGTTTAGGAGTATGATTGCTCTTTTTCGCCTGCACTGGTTTTTAATCCCTGCCATCTTTTTCATCTCTTACGTCTCAAATCAGAGATCGTTCTCATGGTGTTACCTAGAAAGAGTAGGAAATCTCATTGATGGCTGTGATCTTTTATTTTATGTCTAATTTGTTATCTCCATAATTCCTGTACAATGATCTTCCTGATACGGAAGACTATGTTGGTCCAAAAACTATGTTAAATACTTTGAATTTGTGAAAAATCAAACCCTTGTAGTGTGTATAACTCTGACTTCACAGTTCAGATCAGGATTCATCTTATTCACTTTGAAATTCATAGTTTGGGCCAAAATAAACACGGATCTGAAGAAAACACTGGATGGGGTTTATTCTATTATGATATTATTACAAATCTCATTTCAGAAGCAAAAGAAGAACACAAGTAATCCCACAAATTTACAGAGAAGCTACATCATGTTCTACACACAAAAGAGGCAACTGCAGAGAGAAGAATTAGATTCAGTTTGCGATACACAAAAGGAAAGATTCGAGTTTTTATCTGCAACATCGACTCGCCTCACTAGCTGCAACAGCCGGATTGAGGATTAGTCTGGTGTTCTGGTTTCTGCTTCAAGATGTTTCTCTTCACAGCACTTGATCCTTCTTCCAAGAGACTAGGTACCTCCATTATCTGCTTCATCACAATCATTCAATGTTATATATAAATCACTATTTTCGAATCGTTTATGTTTCTACGGTTTA
Organism: Erysimum pusillum; assembly: GCA_900406355.1. Classification (NCBI taxonomy): domain Eukaryota; kingdom Viridiplantae; phylum Streptophyta; class Magnoliopsida; order Brassicales; family Brassicaceae; genus Erysimum; species Erysimum pusillum. Next base: position 92,220 of record OVBW01000014.1, on the reverse strand, counting down.
AGGATCTTACCTTCAAAGCCAACTCTTCGAAACACTGCTCAACGTTTCGTCGAGTTCTAGCACTACACTCAAGAAACATGCAGTTAAGTTCTTTTGCTAGAGCAATCCCTTCTTCTCTGCTGACTTCTCTCTCAGATTCCTGTAATCATGTGATTCATCAAGTCAACTATGGAATGACCAAACCGTGTTTCGAAAACAAGTTGTGTAATTTCGATTGCAACTCACTCTATCGACTTTGTTCCCAACCAGCATCCTAACACATTCTTGGTTTGTGGAATAAAGCTCAATCTCCTTACCCCACACATCTACTAAGTTTGTGAATGTCTCCCTTCTTGTCACATCATAAACTGCATTCACCAAGTTACATTAACTAAACAGTTCACAGACAGAGAAATCTCTTAATCTTGTGATTGATTGATTGATTGATTATGGACATCATTACCGAGAATGATTCCTTGTGCGCCTCTATAGTAAGAGCTCGTCAGTGTTCTAAACCGTTCCTGTCCAGCTACAACGAGCAAACCGAGAATATCATAAGTAAGAATCATTAGTTTTCTTAAGAACATAAAACTTGTACAATCTCAGTATAGAATCACCTGTGTCCCAAATTGTGAGTTTCAGTCTTTTGCCTCCTACTGTCAATTGTTTGATCTTGAAATCAACACCTATTGAGTGATAATTATGTTAAATTAACAATGTGATACCAATAGGATCCGACAAAATCTTAAACCAAACCAAGACAAGACTGCTAGAATATCAGCAGAAAGTATCTAACCTGGTCTGACTAAAAAGTGAACCATCAAGAAACTAAGATTGCAGTGGCAATTCAATCAAAGGTCAATATAAAGAGCATTTCAAAAACAAATCAGACAAATGATCATCAAATTCAAGTTCTTCATATATGGAATTCTACTATTTGATCAACAACCGAAAAACACACAAAAAGCTTCATTCAACATAAAGCTAAGACCTTTTCTCGGTTGATATTACAGGGAATGAAATAGCAAACAAATATAATTACCGATAGTAGGAGCAAGATCTTCAACGGAGCTAGAAATGAAGCTCACAAGCAAACTGCTTTTGCCAACACCAGAATCTCCAATCAACAAAATCTTAAACGACAGATCGTATCCACTTTGCCCAGAAGAAGATCCCATTTCTTAAATAATCAAACCCCCAGATTTACTTAATCTCTCCCTCACCTGTGTTCTCGATCTGTAATTCCTAGAAGATCAAATCAAATCCTACTTAACAAACTACTAAATAAGCGATCTTTTAGAAAGAAAAAAATATGAATATATTAATAAGCTATGTCTGTAATGATGATGATGATGATGCTTCTCGTTGATAATTACATCTATCTGCACACTTCTTTCTATATATATACTTTATAATTAGCAATCGATGAAAAAGGGAGAATTTTAATTTGCCTGTGTATGATGCAAACAAATTTATAGATATTAAAATAAGAAAAGAAATGTGATGAAGATATTGGAAGATTTATTCTTTACGGAGAAAGAGAGGAGAAGGAGTATATGAGAGAGACTTTTGAAGAAGACAAAAGAGACGGACCTGAGACAGTAACGTTTGTTTTTGTTCTTTGCTTTCCGACAGTTTGCTTCACTTAAACGTCTCTGTTTCGTTTCCACTCCAGGTTCTTTTGTCGACGTGTATGTATGTAAGCGTTTCGGTTTTGGAATCGCGGCTGCGATTGCCCTTTCGGTATCAATAAAATTTAATTGTTCGATTGGTAGTCAATAACCATTGACCACTGTGGTTGGAAGCTAAACGTTTTTGGTGGCTACTAATCGGTAAAACGGTTGGTTTTAGCCTTTTAGGGGTTTGTAAAAGACTAAAAGCGGTTCAAGTTGACGGCAGCGAAAAGCGAATGAGCATTATTTTGGATGGTGCATATTCAAACCGTTTAAAAAATAAGACAGTTCACTGAACCGCCTAAAAAAGCAGTTGGAATTTTTTTCTTTCTTTTTAACAAAACTACAATGATTAAAAAGCTACAATGATTAAAAATTAGTCAGCAATGGAACCAATTATTTTGTAAGCACTTTTATGAGGGCATCATATCAAAAATACTTTTTAAGGTCGGAAATTTTATTATTATGGTAATTCGTTTTTTGAATTGATTAATGGATTAAAAGTGATACTGTACGTTTTAGAGTCGGCAATTAATGGATTGTGGCCTTCGTCTGCTGTCAGCCGAGCCCCTGCAAAACCCCACCTCTAGCCGGTGTAAAGTTCACGCGCTTAGTCAAAGTGCTTGCTTTCTACAATTCTACGCTCCGATCGTGACGTCACTGAAGGGTGTCCTTTTAGTTTTGTCGTCACACTAAAGGGTCCTATACACTTGGTTTGATATGCTTACTTGATGGTAAAATATATTTACCAAGTTTTCTTATTCTGGTGAACTGTAAAAAGTGCGTTTGTGTGTGTGTGTGTGTGTGTGTGTGTGTGTGTTTGGTGTTATTTCATTTTATTGGAGGATAGAAGTGCTTTGTCGAAATTTACCCACCAAAGTGCCAGCCATGTTGAGTAAAGACTAAAGATCATCTACAGAATACAGCTTCGTCCAACAATCCTCATGTGTCAATCTTTTTTTTTTTTTTTTTGGTTTGGTTCAACAAATAATGTCAAATCTTAATAAAAATAATAATGTCAAACCTTTATAAAAAAAAAGAAAAACAAACAATGTCAAGTGCTGTTGTTCACTTCTTGTTAGTATATTTGCTCTGTTTCGTATGTTATAAATTATAACATGTCTGTTGACATCTTCTTAAGAAGGTAGATTTGATTTGTTCGATAATGTTTTGTGAGATAAATTTGGTCGTTGTTAATGTTTAATATTTTTATGGATACACGTAGTTTGTGGCTAAAAAAAACAAATAGGCAGCCGTGTTTAATGGGCTGTTTCATATTTGGGCCATAGCCTTTTACTTTTGTGGGTCACGGTTCCTTTATTAGATCTTGTCGACATGTAACAAACGAAACACTACAAATATAAAGTTTGTAAAGAAAAATAATGAGAGGATTACATTATGGATTTATGGTTATCTGACTATAATAAACTGAAAATTACATTATTGGTTAATTGAAAGACAAATTTTATTGAACATTAAATTATTTCTTATTTTTGTTGTAAAATATTTAAAACAGAGGTCAATATTTTTAAAAGAATGTTGAAAATCTGGTTAAGTAAGGGGAAAGAAAAAATCATAGCTGGCTTTGTACCGGGTCGGCTCTGTCACCACCAAACCGAGTCGTACTTCGTCGTCTCTCTTTCTTCTCTTCAACTTCCATTCTTCGAAGGCGACGAGAAAAAAGTATTCTCCGTTTTGAATTTGCCATGGCTGTTGATAGCAGAATGGATCTACTCAGCGAAAGAGCTGTATTGATGAGAGAGTCTCTTCAGAAGAGTCAAACCATCACCGATAATGTTGTCTCAATCCTCGGCTCTTTCGATAGTCGTCTTTCTGCTCTTGAAACCGCCATGCGTCCCACTCAGGTAGTGCTCCGATCATCTTCTCTGATTGTTTCTCTATCCAGATCTGAAATTATCTCTCTCTGAATTTTTGCTGACTTGATCGGATTTTGGTTTGACTGTGTTTTGAAAATCTCAGATTAGAACGCATGCCATAAGGAAAGCTCATGAGAATATTGATAGGACTCTTAAGGCTGCTGAAGTTATTTTGTCTCAATTCGATCTCCTCCGTCAGGTTTGTTTTTTTGAAATCTTGCTTCCACAGTGTTTGCTTCCCTCATTCATATGAGATTTCATTCTTTCATTGTTATTAAGATCGATCGATCGATATAAATAGATTTATCTCTAACATAGGTTGGATTTGTGTTTAGCTTGTTGTATGTTATTCAGTCACCAAATTTATACTCTTTACTCCCTACAGTTTCGTTAGCAATATGTCCATGATGTTAGCTTGTGACATGCGAATCTACTATATTTTAGAAAATATATAGCAATATCAAGAATTGAACCACAATGAATTAGGATGCTGGTCTTCTGCAGATGAACTTCAGGCCTCTCTTACGTAAATGCATTGTCACATTATAATGATCTACATTGAGAATAGATGTTTCTGTGGTTGTGTGTTTGCTGTTTCTGATTTATATTTTTGTAACTCAAAACGAGTTTCTTATTATGCTCTCAATTCATTTCTAGGCAGAGACTAAAGTACTCAAGGGGCCACATGAGGACCTGGAAAGTTATCTGGATGCAATTGCTCAACTCAGAAAAATTATTCGTTATTTTATGAGCAACAAAAGCTTTAAGAGTAGTGATGGAGTCCTCAACCATGCAAATAGCTTGCTTGCTAAAGCACAGTCAAAGCTGGAGGAGGAGTTTAAGCAATTGCTAGCTTCTTACAGGTTTGTCCTTCTGTTCCTAATATGAGTTTTTTAACACATCCTCAATAATATTTAGCACTTTATCTTAAGAAAAAATGACATGGTTACTTTTTCAAAAATTATGCTTTTGCATGATGTAACCATGACTCCTACCCTTAACTTAAGAGAACATAGCTAGTAGTGGATTTTAGCTACTTAATCTAGTTAGTGTTTTTTTGGGAACTGGTCTTCGCTCTATGAGGGTCTTACTTCTTTACCAACCCTTGCAAATAACCTAAGAATATTTTTGGCACGAGAAAAAAGGCAATATCTTAGAATGACATTATTTTCTGAATCATCGGAGCTGTCAGTTGGCAAATACTTTTTGATAAAACTAACTCTTGTCAATATACAAGAGCCGTATGATACGAGTGTTCCAGAAAACAGCTTTTAAATGGAAGAATGCTGAAGCCATCTCTTTTTAGGATAATTATAACCATTCCCCCATTTATCTTGTTCTCATTACCCTTTCCGATTTGTCTTTGTTATAATCAGTAAAGCCGTGGAGCCTGATCGCCTGTTTGATGGCCTTCCCAACTCACTGAGACCATCCTCAGACGGTGATGGAGGTGGGAAACCCCATGGACATCACAACGATGACGCGGAAACTGCTTCTTATACACTTCCAATCCTCATTCCATCAAGGGTATTGCCACTTTTGCATGATTTGGCACAGCAAATGGTTCAGGCTGGTCACCAACAACAGTTGCTACAAATTTACAGGTGTAGATTTGATTCTTTGCCATTCATCCTGTATGTCGTACAATTTATTGTCAAATCATGCTCTTAGATAATTTTTTCAACTAAATAATTGTAAACATGAGTCAACGTACTGTGTCAAGGTATAGTGCTTTAAACGAATATGGGTATCCAATTAGTTTTCATATGCTCACTACTCATTTACAAAGAGCTAGTTTTTCCATGGTTTCTTCACTAGTTACACTAGTTAAGCTAGAGATAAGTGTAGTTTAACTATGAATTTTCTAATCACACTCACCTAAGATTTATTTGTGGGTCTTTGATATCTGCGTTGTTTTATGAAGAGGATCAAATATTTTGGCTATGACGTACACATTGTGCCCTCTGCTGTTTGTGCTTACCTGATCTGAAAAATGAGTGCTAGGTTTGTAATCTTGTGATGTTGTTTTGTCTCATAAGTGTAATGCAATGGAACAGCTTTGTCTTTTATCTTTCTATATGAACTATGTGATACCGCAACTACTAGTATTGTCAGATTTATAGAGTGAACTGCATAATTTACTGGCATTTTCCCAATACATATTTTAGATGTATTTGTGTGCTTGGAATTGTTTTTAATCTCCTTCTGTTCAATCCTTTGTGTTTTGTTCAGAGAAACTCGTTCTTTTGTCTTGGAAGAAAGCCTAAAGAAATTGGGAGTTGAAAAACTTAGTAAAGAGGATGTTCAGAGGATGCAGTGGGAAGTTTTGGAGGCCAAAATTGGAAATTGGATCCATTTCATGCGTATTGCTGTAAGAACGCTATTTTAGGTTTGAAATCATTTTAACATGTTATGTTGACTCTTAACTAAAGATATTGTTTTTAACAGGTTAAATTACTCTTTGCTGGAGAAAGGCAAGTATGTGACCAGATATTTAGAGGCTTCGATTCTCTTAGTGATCAGTGTTTTGCCGAAGTGACAGTAAGCAGTGTCTCAATGCTACTTAGCTTTGGGGACGCTATAGCCAGGAGCAAGAGATCTCCAGAAAAGTTGTTTGTACTCTTAGACATGTATGAGATAATGCGAGAGCTTCATACAGAGGTAATTAAGTCGCTGTACATTAGCATTGACTACATGTAATTGTCCAACTGAAATCCACACCATAATAAACAGCATGGCACACACAGAAAAAACTTTGTAAACATATGTGGTTGAAGTTTGCTATCTAGGACTACACAAAGTGTGAACTATTTGATAACCAGTTGGTTTTTGTGCTACATTGTATGGATAACATTAGATTGATCTCATGAAAGTTGTGTCCATGTACAGATTGAGACCATTTTCAAAGGCAAGGCATGCCTTGAAATTAGAGATTCTGCTACGGGCTTGACAAAGCGGTTGGCGCAGACGGCTCAGGAAACATTTGGTGATTTCGAAGAAGCTGTTGAGAAAGATGCTACAAAGACTGCTGTTTTAGATGGGACTGTCCACCCACTAACAAGCTACGTCATCAATTATGTCAAATTCTTATTCGAGTAAGTACAGCATATACATATGTTGACTTGGTTAGGACTAGCCCAACTTATTCCTTTGAATCTCTTTCTTCTTATTCTTCATCCTGCTATTTGCATATTGTCTCTTTCCACGCTTTAATTGATGATCTTTGGTGTCAGCTACCAAACAACATTGAAGCAACTATTCTTGGAATTTGGAAACGGAGATGACTCAAACTCGCAGCTAGCATCTGTAACAATGCGGATAATGCAGGCGCTTCAAAATAACTTGGACGGAAAATCGAAACAATACAAAGATCCTGCATTGACACACTTGTTCCTGATGAACAACATTCATTACATGGTCAGATCTGTGCGCAGGTAGTTTCAACTTTAAAGACTAAACAGGGTTTATTAAAAAAATGAAAACAAGCACTCAGTTGATGTAGTTGGCTTCATTCATATCATAATTTTTCAGGTCAGAAGCCAAAGATTTGTTAGGCGATGATTGGGTTCAAAGACATAGGCGTATCGTGCAGCAACATGCAAACCAATACAAAAGGATTGCCTGGACAAAGGTTCTTTCTATTTGTCTAGCTCTATAAAAGGCACTATTCTGTAAAAGTTTGGTTGGTTACTAAGAAATTGATCTATACTTTGTAGATATTACAATGCTCATCAGCGCAAGGTTTGACCTCATCTGGGGGAGGAAGTGTAGAGGGAGGAAGCAGCAGTGGAGTTTCAAGAGGGTTATTAAAAGAGAGGTAAGGCTTAAAGAGCTAAGAAAAACACTGCGTACTGTGAAATGTTTATGTAATTGGTAATGACGAGTAAATAATTGCTTAAAACAATGGAACAGGTTCAAGATGTTCAATATGCAGTTTGATGAGTTGCATCAGAGACAATCTCAATGGACAGTTCCAGACACAGAGTTGAGAGAGTCACTAAGACTTGCTGTTGCTGAAGTATTATTGCCTGCTTACCGATCATTCCTCAAACGCTTTCAGTAAAATCTCTTTCTGCAAAAGCTTTTACTTCTTTAATATTTGATTGAAATATAAAACGCTAAAGATATTTTAATCGATGATCGGTGTAGGCCTTTGGTTGAGAGTGGGAAGAATCCTCAGAAATACATAAAGTATACAGCTGAAGATCTTGAAAGATTGTTGGGTGAGTTGTTTGAAGGAAAGTCTATGAATGAACCTCGACGCTAAAGAAAAGAAAACAACTAAAGACGGTGAAAACTAAATGTGTAAGGTAAATTTCTTCTTCTTACATTACATAATTAGCTCCGCTGCCATTGTATATGGATTGTCACTTTTCGTTTTTTTTATTTTTTATTTTTTTGCATTTGGAATATAAAAATGTTATTTTTGTTAGTAACTCATAAGTCATAAGTGTGTAAATTACTTGGAGACAGAGTTGTTTCTTTTTGGTTACGTTAACGTTTTAAAATAATCATGGCCTAAGTCCAATCACACGGATATGAGATCGCATTTTCTGAGGATGATTTCATGGGAGATCTATAATAGGGCCTCTATTTTCACAATGATTTTCAAAAATATGCTCTAAAGAAGCTTAAGTGATAAACTGATATAATCGCAGGTTGCTTTGAGACGACTCTGGTAGCTTTGGTAATACTATAGATAGAGCCAATATTATTTATCTAAACGGCTAAGCTAAGCTTTGTACAAATTTGTTTATGCGGATCAATCCTGGAAAATTTAAAACAGGAAAACCTTAAATTTGTTTGAAATATTGTTTTTCTAATCCATTGTCTAGTGATTTGGTAGTCGCAAATTGTCTTGATTTTAGTATAATTGGTCTAATTAATCGACTTAACAATTGGATTAACCAGCGCCACCACACCTTATTAATCACCTAACTATCATATTCAATTCATCAGCTAAACGTCCTATTAATAAACTAGTAATATTTAATTAATTAGCTAAACGTCCAATTAATTGCGTCTGTGTCTGGTTTTATATATATTTTAATAATAATAACAATAATTAGAAGAATAAAAAAATTGGCGGTAAACAGTAAGTACCTTTCAAATGTCCGATAAGGCGATTAAGCAACTAGTAACTTCAAGAAAATTTGTTTGCATCATACCAAAAAATAGTCCAAGAAACCGACCAAATGTTTTCAAATGTAAACTATAAGAAACCGACCACAACCTTGCTATTGAAACGGACAAGACAAATAGAGCTAGCTCTACCGACGAGCATATTTAAATGAAAAAGGGAGAAAGAAATAAGATTTATTAGTATAATAAAGACTAAAAAGGTTGATGAGATGGGTTTGTTGTTTTAAACACACATGTTTGGTAATGGCATATTCCTTTTGGAAGATCCAAATTCTCCCAACAAACATCTTTACATGGACTTCCCCATTTCCATCATCTCCTTCCACTTTTTTTCCCAAAATAATATTAAAAATAATAATTTGATTTCTTTCGATGTCATCTTTACACCAATTAAAATTCTTACTTTTATTCCCCTTTACACCAATAATGTATCGCAAAATTCTATATGTATAAGTTATAAAATAACCATATACCTTGGAATCATATACAATTTTACATATTAATACATAATTTATACATAGATTTTATGTCTGTCTACCGTATAAACAATAAATAAATTAAAGGTTACATATGTATTCACTTTCGGATACCGTTTACAATAAAACAAAAATAATCTATTATCAACAGACACGAGATACAGTGGTTACACTGAGCTGATTAATTATTACAGAAAATAGTATTTTAAAGAAAAAGTGGAAAAAACACTATGGCTTATGTAATGGGTGTTTTCAATCTCTCCTTTAATTTGTCTCCATGACCAAAGACAAAGAGAGAAGCCATATAAACCCTAAGAGCATCCATTGTTGAAACTCTCTTTGGCACAACACCATACACACAAAGCATGGCCATCCCCTAAAGAAAGTGAAGATGAAGAACCCTCCGATTCAGTCACAAGATCTCACCATGAAGGGTTTTGAGAGGTTCATCATGTTTCTCTTTAGGGGATGGCCAAAACACAAGAGTGCTCACAAAAGGTAAGAAGAAGAGATCTCTTGGAGATTATGATTATGAATTGTGTTTATGTGTGGGTGTTGTGTGAATGATCATCATCATCATTATCATTATTAGTATGGTGATGATGATGATGATGAAGATTGTGTGTGAATGGAGCGATGAAGATTGCATGAAGGTTGATGAAGACAAGCTTGATGTGTCTTTTGTTATCCCTCGTTTGGGCAACTTCGATCCTTTGGCAAGCTTCGGTTCCCCTCGGAATCAGCAGATTATTATTTCCGGTTTGGTTTTATTGTTTTCAATTTCGTTATGTTTGTGTGGAATGTGTGTGTGTGTGTGTGTGTGTGTGTGTTGTTATCCCGTGTGATGCACCATTCAGGTGCGTTCCTTGTGTTTCCTATCTGTGTGTGAGGAATCAAAGAATATTCGGTTTTTATATCTAAAATTAAACACCTCTACTATTTTTCTTCTTTTTTTTTTGGACATCTTTGGATCGGTGTTTTCAAACAGTTTGTTTCTTTAGCAATTTATGTATACCTTTAGCAAAAATGCTTTTAAGCTGGCCCATTCTTAGCCCACCAATAGTCCGATTCTAGTCATTTTAAACAAGACAACTAGATAAAAGCTTGTACAGAACTACAGATCACTTGGGTTACCTAATTATGCTTTTCGAATAATACATGCATAATTATCGTTTCTTCCAATACCGATCAAAACTGTAAATAATTTTAGTTTAAAAAATTTAGAACTTTTTGTATTAAATACTTCTAAATAACAATCCTTGCTACTAATATAAAAATTAAGATTTGATAACCGTAAATATATAAGGGACCATTATCTTAAATAATAAATAAGTGATATTAAAACAAAACAAAACAAAAAAAGGTAATATTTGGTGGCCCTCTTTTGTTTAGCCCTCGCGTATCCAGGTTGGTCTCTTGGTCAACTTCTTCTTCTCCTTTTTCCTCTCATCTTCGAGATCCGACATGGTCATCAAGAGTTTATTGAGCTCTAGGTTGAGTTGCATGAGCCGTTCTTCAGAAGTCTTCTTTTCCAAGGAAACCATGTCAAGCTTTGACTCCAACCAGTACAGCTTAAAACCAGCTTCTGTCAGCTCAAACAAATCCTTGGAAGCTTTGAACAAATCAGCCTCGGTGATATCACACAGAGGCGTGTGGTAAAGTGTCTCGATGATGCCGCAGAGAAGTTTCATGTATGAATTCCTGAGCTTCTGGTTTTGCACTTTTACATTATCTGCAGTTTCTGGATATGTCTGAAAAAGCCACTTTACTAAGGTCATGTGCGAATGGTCAATAACGAAACCATTGACTCTAATCCTTCTTCGTCTCTGCACCTGTAATTGGTTTCCCATAACTTAGACGTTTGAAATCCGTATGATCCAACTAACGTATAAGAAATTCTCACAACTGTTTCAGTTTTGGCTTTCATATATTAATTGATGGCTATATAACTGTCTCTTTATATAGAGGCAGCAAAAGAAACCGAAATTTTCCAAATCCAAATCGAGTTTGTTAATCTTTTTAGATATCGTTTTGGTTTAGGATTAAGTTGAAAAATAAACTTTAAGTTAAAGAATTAAAAAATTGAATCATAAATAATTTTTTAGTATTTTTAGATTTTTTGGTTTGAAGTTTGAACTAGAAGTTAGTGAAAAAAGGGAATATATTTAGGTTTAGTTGGTAATGTACAAAATTTATCGTGGAATCACGGAAATTTTTTAATAAAATACTTAATTTACCTGAAAATTCGCTGCGAATATTTTAGTTATTAATTTTTTTCTGAAAGTCTCAAATTTATAAAATAAACCCCAATATGCTCATTTATTGGGTAAATTATATTATACACTTTACGGGAACCAAAACAGTAGTGAGAAAATATAAAAATACAATCCTTTTGCTCTTGTTTTCTTTTGTTTTGATTTTGTTAACATCTTACGAAGCCAATTAATTGTCAAGATTGATAAACGACTGTGAAGAAGTTCACACCTAAAATTTTCCTTTCTAGAAAAGGCATGGTGAGCCATTACAGTCGAAATCCTACAATGTAGATGATGGAAAGCAGAGCAAAACTCTGACAAAGCTCCGATACTTAACCAGCCACACAGGGATAATTCGGGCGATCTATGCGATACGAATCCATTGGTCTCGCGATAATAAGCTTTATCGTATGACCCTAAGTGTAAGTGGATGAGCCGAAGAAGATTTTGCTCTATCACTAGAGTACTACAACCGTTTGGTGAATCTCGTTATTAACAAAATATTTTTTGACACGAGATCTAACGAGAGTTGTGCCACAAATGACGCAAAACATGCAGATTCAACTTTATCTAGAGGGAGATACATTTAAAAACTAGGAAAAACTCCAAAATCAATTTTCGCCAATAAAAAAAGTGTTAAAATTAAAGAAAAAGTAGGGATATTTGTGTCTTGGCGCAGAAGAAACCCCACCCACGCATAGTGAGCCCTAACGAACTATAGCTTCTTCAACTTGGCCTTCTCCTTTTCCATCTCAACTTTGAGACCAAACATCATCACCTCAAGTTTCTCGACTTGTTGTTCAAGTTCCCCAATCCGAGCTTCAGAGGCACGATTGTTCTCTCTGGCCAATGAAACCTTCTTAAGCTTTGATCTCAACCAGTGCAGTTTAAAACCGACTTGAGTCAGATCAGACAAATCTTTGGAAGCGTTGCTTAGTTCAGACTCGGAGAGATCATGTACAGGCTTGAAGTAAAGCGTATTGATGATGCCCAAGAGAAGATTCATGTATGTTGTCTTGAGAACTTGGTTTTGCAATTTAACTTTCACCGCAGTTTCTGGGTGCGACTTAAATATCCAATTCACTAACTTCATCTGCGAGGGATCAACAATGAAGTCATTGACATTTGTTTTACTTTGTGTCTCCATTTGGTTCCCCATGGCTTTCGTTATTGGTATGCGCCTCCAAGACGATACCACATAGGAAATTTCTAGAACAATGTTTGTTTGATTCTTAATTTGCTTCATGATGCCTAATAACTCCTTTTTATATAGGGAACAAATGAAAACGGAACTTTGCAATTTCTAGATAGAATCGAATCTAATTAGTAAATCTTTTAGATTTACTTTTAATTTATTGAAACAAGCTAACCATTAAAAAAAACAATGATATCATAACTAATCAAATATTTTTAGATTTATTTTGAATTACACACTTTTTATCGAATCTTTTAGATTTCGTTTTGATCAGATAACTTTTAGCTAACATTTGCTTAACGGGATGCAAAATATATAAACCCATGGACTGTGACAGTAAACCTCAATATGCTCATTAATTTGGTAAATTATACACTTTAAGGTGAACCAAACTGCAATGGAAAAAATAAGATCATAATCCTTCTTTTGTTCTTCAATTCTCTCAGTATTTTACATCTGTGGAATTTGATTATTTCGAAGCCAATGGAATGCTAAGATTGATAAAAGTGACTCAAGAAGAACACAGTTAGATTTTTTATTCTCAGATAAGGCATGATTCAAAATCCAACAATGTAGATGACAAATCGATTTGAAACCATTACTCTCAAGCTTTACCGTCGAAGTAACATTTGTTCTCAGACTCATAGACACCGACCTTAAGTGTAAGTAGATGGGGATGTAACGTATGCAGTTTCCTGTGAAAAGCATTTGCACATGTTTTATGAAGGATGAAATCACATTTCAAACATGAATAAAAATTACTTCTGTGGATAGGAAATAGTACATGCTTGAAAAAAACTCTAGATATGAAGGTTTTTGTCATAAATTTTCTGACATTAACAAGTTTTTTCAAGCATGTACATTGTCCTATTTAAAGGTAATTATTATTTATGTTTGGAATGTGATTTCATTCTCCATGAAACATGTGCAAATGCTTTCTGCAGAAAACTACATGCGTTACATCCCCATATATCCACTGATACTTAAGGTCGTTGTAAATGGATATGATGATTGAAAAAGGTTACTTCCACGGCAAACCTTTTTATTGGAGAGCAACTACGAGTGCCACATCAAGGATTGTCACTTCCAACTAGATGTACGGTATGTTGTGAGCGATCATTTATTCCTAACTTTACAACCAAGAGAAGCGCCAAGATGCCATGCCTGCAAAATAGGTAACTATCATTAGTTACTAAGATCGAATGTGAACTTCTTCAACATGACAAATATTATTTTTCATACAACTAGCTAGTTTTCCCAGCTTGAAACCATAAGTTTTTTCTGTAGATCTTGTAAGTATAAAAAGTTAATGTAGATCAAACCTGGACTATCGATGTGAAGAATCTCCCAGCTTGGCAATGTGGAAGTGATGAGGGGAAGAATCGAGATGGTAAAAGCCGGTATACTCTTTGGACTTAACTAATTTAGTGAGTCTTCGTGATTTGATTCGTACATTAAGACATTGAGATAGAGAAAAGAGTTTATAAGAGTATACAAGATGGACTCTTGGCTAACTTTTCACATCTTGAAGATTTGGATAGTTGCGATAATGTTCTTCTCCTTCTTCTCTTTACTTATACAATACTACATAACAAGACTCAACGTATCTTGCGGATGTTGTCTTCTTATGATATATAGAAGATATTAATACATTAATGTTTTCAAATCTTGGAATAGAATAGATCTAGATACAGTTCGCTTCGTGATTAAAAAAAAGCCAACATTAATTGTTACATTCAATGTATCACGTCTCGATAGAATCTTATGCCGGTAAGTCTTCTTTTCGAATCGAAATCTTTACTTTAATCATTTATAATTATTAAACCGTCCTTTTAACATCGGAGCCTCAAATCACATTGGATTCCAAATATGAGTTGTAAAAGTTAGAAAGTTTCTTACGGGCTGTAGCAAGCCCATGGGCTGTAACAAACCCGTAAGCCGATATGCTCATTATTAACTAAAAAAAATAAAAAATCATTTCAACTTAGTACATGAAAAATCATTATATATAAGATAAAACCGTTAATAAAGTATAAACAATAAAAAATCATAATCCTTCTTTTCTTTTGTTCTTCTGTTTGTTTAATTTTACATCCGTGAAATTTAGATTTGATTACTTACGAAACAAATTGAATGCCAAGATTTACAAAAGCGGCTGTGAAGAAGAAGACAACGAGCTCTGTTTCTTTCTCAGATAAGACATTATGATCCAATAGACAAATCCTGCAATGATGAAGCTGAAAAACAAAGCGTTGTCGTAAACAACTACGAACCCATTAGAGATCTTCGACATAGCTCCGATCTTGTGTAGAAAACCAGGCACGACTGGGATAATTCCAGCGACCAAAGCCACGACGGCTGCGACATTATATCCCTTGGAAAAGTAATATTCCCCGGAGGGGCTTAAAGAGTACAAATCTCCAATGTTGAGTTTCATCTTCTTGATCAGGTAATAATCGGCAAGAACTATGCCGCCGATTGGACCAAGAAGCGCTGAGTACCCGATGAGCCATGTGTACACAAAGCTCTCACTCGATTTGAGCAATCTCCATGGCTGAAAGACAATTCCAAGAACTGCGGTTAAGAACGCCCCTCTTCCGAATGTGAAAAACTTAGGGTTTAGATTCACAAGCGCATTTGCTGGCGCGACCACATTTGCAGCAATGTTTGTGGTGATTGTGGCGAGGGAGATTCCGAGGATAGCGAGTAAAGTTGTGGCAAGGCCTCCGATTTGACCGAGAAGCTCAATTGGATTGGAGATGACTCTTCCAAAGATGATACTTGTGGAGGACGTAACAGCTACGCCAACAAACGTGAACAAACCCATGAAAATTGGAAGACCGGCTTGACCGATGATTTGATCGGTCTGAGATTTTGCAAACCGGGAGAAATCGGGGATGTTTAAAGCTAGAGTTGCCCAGAAGCTTATGTTTGCGGTTAAGGACGGGAAGAAGAGAGTCCAGAACTGAGCAGAGGTTAGCTTAGATGACAAGGAAAGCATGTGACCGAATCCACCGGCTTTGAGATAGGACCAAACAAGGAGGCAAGAAGTGAGAATGATCAGAATTGGAGCCGAGTACTTCTCGAGCTTTCTGATTCCGTCCATTCCTCTCCAGACAATACAAAGCTGAGCCAACCAGAAGACGATGAAACAAGAGAACTCAAGCGGAGAAGTGCCGAGCCAAGGTAGTGTATGAGACAAAGCAGAGTTCTTGATGTGACCCGGTAAGAGCAAGAAGATAGCTTCTCCTCCGATCCATGTTTCGATACCGTACCATCCGCAACCCACTAATGCTCTGAGTAGAGTCGGGATGTGAGCTCCACGGATACCAAACGATGATCTAACGAGGACAGGGAAGGAAATTCCGTACATAGTGCCAGGCTGAGCGGTGAGGACAAGGGGAACAAGCAGTATTAAGTTGGCAGCAACCACTGTGGCTATGCCTTGCCACCACGCCATGCCAAGGTCCACTAGGCTCCCGGCGAGGTAGTAGGTAGGCACACCAACCACGAGACCGATCCACAAACTTGACATATCCAACCACGAAAACGTTCTTTGGGTTGGTGTTGTCGGTTTCAAGTCGTCATTGGTGAGGCTTGGGTCGAATTGGATTTCGTCATACCCAAAGTCATCAGACTCTGAGCCAGTCATTGCCGAGAATCTTGGGCGGATGACACCGGATCGGCTCAAATCCAAGTTGCCAACACGCCGGCTCGAACTCAAGTACTGTTTGCGACTTTTATGCTGTGGGTCAAACGTAGACCCAGAAGAAGAGTAGAATCTTCTGTGGCTAGAAGCTGTGAATGAGACATGCTGACTGTGTTGAGCTTTCGCGTGGGATCTTAAGGAAGAAAGAGAATTATGATTGTGTTTGTGTTTGTGGGGATGAAGATTGAGATGGAGGCCAAGGTTAAAGCAATTGGAGACCATCGAGTCTTCTCTCTCACACAGATGATGGAGAGAGAGAGAGAAAGAGAGGAGAGAGAGAGGATTGTGAGATGGAAATTGTGCGTTGGTGTCCTGTTTAAGTTCTCTGAGAAACATGTGGTTTGGACATGAACCATGTGTTAGTGGGTGTTTTCATCGCTATCACTTTTTTTATTATTAAAAAAATACAGAAACACTTTAAAAAGATCCTATTTCTTTCATGTTACTCGATTCGTTGACTTCCATTTGCCTACTCATTCAGCCGAAAATAACTCAATTAAAGAACGTGATTTGATCCCTAAAGACTTCTATCTTAGCAATAATTATCTTTCTATAGTTTTAATATCTAATAAGTATGTGAAGGATACAACATACATGGTATAGTCTAAAAACAACGCCAACACTTGTTTCTTATTTTTCTTGTACCTAAGAACCAAGAGCCACATTGACTCGTATACTATAAACATACTACAAACTCAAGAACAGAGTAGTTCATAGAAGTGTGACCAACCTTTTGGCCTCTGAAGATGTTATTCTTTCAAGCGATCAATCTCTTTCTCCCACTTCAATCCAAGCATTTGACGGCCGAAAGGAACGATCAGGTTGTACCTGAAAACCTGCACAGAAACAAGAGACCATATAAGCAAAACAGTTATCGCTAACAGAATCTTGATTTGTAGTTGAAGACTTGCCATGTTGTTGATTTGTTTCAATTCTGTTTTCAGCAAATTTGATCTCTCTTCCCAACCCGATTGGTCTTCCTCGAGTTTTATTGTCCACGCTTTCTTCAGTGAAACTCTCCATTCTTTTGCTTTGTTTCTTATCTCTTTGTTGAGCTCCACCCATTCGGGAGCAAACCCATTCTTGTTAAGAATCCGATACAATGTATCCTCAGCTGGGTCTGCGTGAGGATTTGTCTGGAGGTTCAAGGGTTTGCCTTTACCGGGTAAGTTCTCAAAGTGGCCTTCTTCCATTGAATGCCATATCTTTTGCTCGACCACGTTGATTATGTCAGTCTCTGACCTGCAACGTCATCCCTTGTTAGCATCCGTTACAATCAGGTCATCCACAAGAAGAAGAATTTCATCTGGGAGACTAATAAAACCACAATGCAAGAAAAAAGCAACAAGCTTTAAGTTTTCTCTGAAAAAAAGAACAGTCATAGCATCCACAGAAAAATAGGAAAACTACTGCGCAATAGTGTCAAAATTGTAAAAACAAAAGACTAAGATACTCAGATGCATCGCATAAAATCCAGTTTTTCTACCTATTGAAAGATCACCAAACACTAACTACTACTTATCAAACAAAAGGTTGATGACAGTCCTAAAGACTTGGCCTCTTTTAGATTGAAGAGCATCTCTCACAGCTTTCTCATCAGGCACAAAACCCTTTCCCTTCATTTCTTGCAACAATTCTCTAGCTGATTCCTCTTTTCCCTCTTTTACAAAAGCTTCAAATACTGCAGTGTAAGTTGCAGCATTAGGGCTAATGCCATTTCCCATCATTTCTAACAAGTACTTCTTCGCCTCCTTAAGTGTTCTGGCATCTGCTGTAAGCCCTTTGATCAAAACTGTATATGTATAAGCATTAGGCGAAACACCACACGCAAGCATACGCATGAAAACCTTGAGAGCCTCCTTGGCTTGGCCTGCATTAGCATAGGCCTCAACGACAGCAGTATGAGCCACCACGTCTGGCATTTGCTTTTTATCTTTAATTTGAGAGAAGAGCTCGAGCGCCTCATGTGTGCGGCCATCTTTAGACAATGCATCAAACATTTTCACAGCTTCATTCGTAAAACCCTCTGTTCTCATCTTGTGGAATATTCCTTGGAGATTCTTAGGATCTTCTGGTTCCTCAATCGCCGGTTTCTCGCTGAAAGGGTCATAAGGAGGTGGGAGCTCCGGCTTGCCAGAATCTTCAGTACTTGGGGTTTCCTCATCTGAGTCATCATCAGCATCAGACAGAGAGAAATTGACTTTGGTGTTAACTCGCTTAGTCTCTGAGCTGAATTGCCTTGCAGAAACTCCACCGCAAAACCAAGGAAACAGTGAATTTGAATTGCGCTTAGACCTTGAAATTGAAATGTGAAAACGCTAAATCAAGGTAAGAGAAAGTGTCCAGAGATTTGAATTCAGCATTTGGTATTTTTGATTCAACTCTCAACTAAACCTATGAACCTAAGTAGATAATAAATCGATTCCAGAGTCCAAACACATACAAGAAGATGAGCACATAAATTTGGGAGAGACTATATACCTTACGAAATCGCGCCGGCCACGTAGCTCCGGCGGGAGTTTACGGTCTTGGACTGCATCAATCACGGCAGAGAAACGGTCTGTAGTCTTCTTCTCCCGTCTCTTCGATCCCGCCGTCAAATCATCGGGAGACGACCACCAAGAGGACGAAGACGAATAAAAGGCGAAAGCTCTACCGAAATCAGAAAAATCGCCGCCATTAATCCCAGATGAAGTGATATCTGACGTCGGGCTGCGATTTCCCAGGGAGAAATACGACCGCCGTGACGAGGATGACGCAGCCAATGACCTCGCGAGACGAACCGCCATGGCCGGAGCTCAGGGAGAGATAAGTCGGAATGTTCTCGACTTGTGGTTAAATGACTTATGTAACCCGGAATAGTGGTTTAAAAAACGCGCCGTTTAATCAATTACACATCTTGCCGTTTTTTGCATTAACATATACAATACGTGCGGTTTTATTTTAGCATTTGTGTCTCTAGTTTTTAAGCTGCGGCCCATATAATAAGCCCAGTTATTAAGGCTAAGCAGTCGAAGTCTATATGAATTCAAGTTGCTGCTTTAAACTTTAAAGAACGAAACGGCTATTATCTGAATCCTACGTGTCACATACCACAACGGTAATATCATAACAGCTAAATCACTGGCTCCCTTAACTTAAACTTTTGAAGCTTAGTAGCTTACTCTTCTCGGTGTAGCTCTATTGATCGTTGGAACTTGGAATTGTCACTTCGGTTTATCTTCACACAATAATGCAATAACTTAATTCTTTTTAATTTGAAAAAAAAAAAAAACGCATACTCCTTTCAAATTTTAAAGTTGCTACTAGTTTTTTTATCCACTAAAATTTGATACCCTTATCCATGATCCCAACCTAAATTATATTTTTAGATTGTCAGATTAGTCAACAGAACTTTTAAATGCAAAACTGTATGACTCGTGGGATTTTTTTTATCTTTTCTTGGACGAGAATATTTGTAGGAAATCATAACCTTGAAAGTTATTCAATTGTTTTTTTTTTTTGTTTTTTTATGTCATCGTCTGCCACCACGTATGAATTTACAGTGAAAAGTTATTAAGTTTATTGAAAAGGTGTTTCAGACCAAAAAGTATAGAGATCCCAAAAGTATATATGAAAAAGGTGTTTGGTAAATTAAAAATTAACTCCATAATAATGTTAATTTCTTTTTAGGTATATACATATTTGTTAATTGTGATAGCCTAACGTACGTGTCCATCAGTTTAGAAGGTACCAACATTTTGAGACTGTATGATGCATATGCTATATAAGAGGTTCGTGTTTTACTAGAATAATTAGTTGTTTCTTGTTCGTATATGTTAATATGTGTCTATAATTTTCATGATTTGAGATATAATTAATGAGAAGATAATGTTGAACATTAGTATGGCTCTCACAAGAAAACGTTGTCATATTTTCTCAGTCGTTGTGCTATCCGAGACGCTAGTTTTTGTTTGTTTGTTAGTACGTATGCTAACTAAGATGTTATAACGGGACAAAACAACTATATTAAATAATTATGATATCGATCTGATCCTCGTTGACGCCCAAAAAGAGAAAATATTCGGACATTTTTCTCCCCTACCCCCGAAACAATTCCCATATAACTTAGTATCACACTAGTGCCCTAGAAAACGTGTCTCAGTTTCTGCTGTAATTTTCTCCACTTCGATTTGGTGCTTCAATCATTCATCCTTCAAGCTCGTACATGTGCCAGGTGAGGTTTTGTTCTCAGCTTCCTAGCGCCCGTTGAAGAAATTCGTTTTAGTTTTATAAACTTTCCCGATTGCAGCTATTTCTTGAATCAAGTAAGAACTCCGATTGTTTATTTGGGGATGAATTGTTGAGGGTCAAATAGTATTTCGATGGTAATTGATCTTCTAGAACATTTTTTACATGTCTAATACTCATACTCTTGATCGGTTTAGAACTTTAGATATAGAAGAAGAACTCTTTAAATATTTGTTAAAAATTAGAGATTCACTAGAAATCAATCTCTGTCTATCATTCAAATACTTCACTCTAAAGTCCTGGCATATGTATTGCTGCACACGTTTGAAAAACTGAGCCTTAGTCTTGTTAGACAACCGATTGACCAAAAAAAAAAAAAAAGTCTTGTTAGACAACCAAGTTTTACGAAAAATCGAACTCAAATTCTAGACTTTTTCACAGAACACATCCAGAAATTTATTCATTTTTGAGTTTGACGTTCTAAAAATCAACAATATTTTACAAACAAAATACGTTTTTTGGACGGATCAGAAATGGTCTTTTTTTGAAAAGATTTTTCTACTGAAAGCGTGGGAAAAAAAAAAATACAAGGGTCTTATGACATACGTGATACGTCTATCTATCCTTATTAATTAAAGTTAGTAAAATGAAAATTATTGGTGGAGACTGGATGACATTTGACCAAATTTCTATTGATACATCATTAAAAAATAATGATTATGAATAAAAAGATATCAAAATTTGTAATAGGTAAAAAATCTAAAAAAAATCAATTTTTATTTAGATTTATTTGTAAATCCATAATTTCCTTATATAATCCAGTTTTCCAATTTATATGTTTTCTCGTTATTTATCTCATCCATGGCTTACTCGTTGCACTCTTATAACAATTGAAAAACTAGAGAAGCCAGCAACATGCAATGAACACTGACTTCGCTTTGATCGATGTTTCTAATTTTCAGATTCAATTGAAATTCCGAAAAAAAGAATCAAATTAGTCAGCAAAAATGGAGGAGGAGACAGAAACTAGGGTTTGTCTATCAAACGAACAACATCAAGAAGGAGAGGAGCCATCGTTACCACGTTCCATGGTGATCTCTCTCTATCTCGGATATTTTCTTGCTCGATGGGGTGCAAGGTCTGATCAAATCTTCATATATTCATATCAAACATGATTTTCGTAAGATTATATAATTACTTTGGTATATATATATGAAACTGAATTGCAGAACTTGGGAATTCTCTGTTGCTCTGTATATGATTTACCTCTGGCCAAACTCTCTGTTTCTCACTGCCATGTACGGTGTTGTAGAATCCGGTTCCGCCGCTATATTCGGTCCCATTGTAGGCCAAATGATCGATGGAATGAGTTATGTTAAAGTCCTTAGACTCTGGCTTGTTACTCAAAACCTCTCCTTCATTGTTGCTGGTGGTGCAGTCGTTGCTTTGCTTGTAGTTCCTGATCTTAAAATTCATAATTTCCCTGTTTTCGCAACATTGGTCGTGTTGACGAATCTTTCTGGCGCCATTGGAGTACTCTCTACTCTTGCAGGCACCATTCTGATCGAACGAGACTGGTAAATTAAGTTTTTTAGATTCACTTCATAATGGCATTGTAATTTCACTTATTGTTATGAGATTATGTTGTTTTTGTTACAGGGTTGTGGTTATGTCGGAAGGTCATTCGCCAGCGGTTTTAACAAGAATGAATTCTGTTATTAGAGGCATTGACTTGAGCTCGAAGCTACTGTCTCCGGTTGTGACTGGTTTGATCATTAGCTTTGTCTCTCTGAGAGCATCAGCGATCACATTCGCAGTTTGGGCTACTATAACGGTGTGGATTGAGTATTGGCTCTTTATCTCTGTGTATAACGGTGTTCCTGCGATAGTACAAAGCGATGAAAGAAGGAGTTTAAGGTTGTCTCAACCGCAAGCGGAAGAGACAGATAGTGCATCTAGTTATAATGTTCCTCTTTTACAGGGAACGTCCACCGGAAAGGAGTCTTATGGGATCCGGCAAAGTAGAAGCGGAATCATGAGCATTCTTGAGAGAATCTCTGAGTCATCGTTTGTTAGCGCGTGGAGGAATTATCTCAATCAAGAAATTGTGCTCCCTGGAGTTTCTCTAGCTCTATTGTTCTTCACTGTCCTCAGGTTTTTTCTTTTATCTCTCTTTTCAGCTCGTCTTTTTCGCGTTGGTTTCGAATACACATAGTTTTCTTTTGGAGACAGCTTTGGAACATTGATGACGGCGACATTGGAGTGGAAAGGGATACCTACTTATATCATTGGTATAGGCAGAGGAATCAGCGCGGGTGTTGGACTTGCTGCTACCGTCGTGTACCCTCTCATGCAATCCCGCCTCTCACCTCTCAGAACTGGACTTTGGTCCTTCTGGTCTCAGGTATATAACACTAATCGAAATTTGACATAACATCAGTCTTTGATTTATCTGAATATATTATCAAAGTAGCATCCTTGTTTCTCTAGTGGACCTGTCTTTTGGTGTGTGTTGGATCAATTTGGGTTGAAACGGAGAAAATAGCATCATACATGCTCATGGCTGGAGTTGCTGCTTCTAGGCTTGGCTTGTGGATGTTCGATCTAGCGGTAATCCAACAAATGCAGGTACGAATATAAAGCTGAAAATATGTTTTTATTTGCTTGAATTTCAAAGTTTTGGTTACTGTTGAGTGTATGATGCTTTGGGAACATTGCTTTAGGATCTTGTCCCGGAATCGGACCGTTGTGTGGTTGGAGGTGTACAGAACTCGTTGCAAGCGGCTCTTGACTTAATGGCTAACCTTTTGGGTATCATTGTATCTAATCCTAAGGTAAAATAAACCACTAAATTGTTGATAGATTATTTCACGTTTTCATAATATGTTTATATTTGTCACATTTTTTTTTTTTGGATGGGCGTTCAGGATTTTTGGATGTTGATGTTGATCTCATTTGCTACGGTTTCGGTAGCTGGAATACTCTATACAGTTCATCTCTACCGTATTCGAAAACATTTATTTCACTTGGAGAAGATTCCTCTATTGAACAACTTTTTTGTTTCATGAAATTTTTGAAGTTTTTCTCTACTCTTCGCCAGTGTTTGTACCTGTATATATTTTTTATACATGCAATTTTAAGATAAGTATTTGAATTAGACGACATTTTGTATATGGAATGGTTATAAGTAATCTGTGATATTGAAGCTAAGGAATGGTGGTCACATGTTTTACAACGGCAAAATTTATCCATGGTTCTAGACTGTTTATAAGTTGAGCGAAAAATATCGTAACACACTAACACGTTGATTTAGCGATAAAATTTATAAGCAGTCAAAATTAAAGACAACATTTTGAAATGAAAATTTCAATCACGAAGAACAAAAAGTACCCGCCGAGAGCAATACCCCACGTGAGATATATTATATGTCTTGACCTTCTTCAACTGTTGGTGTCCTCTCAACGTATAGAATCTTCTGACCTACTCATTGAATTTTAAATGTCGACGTCTTATTTCATTTGTTTAATCAAAGAAATCGATCGATTCCAAATTTAATGACTTAAAAGGAAAACTTGATAGTTTTACCTATTAACATTCCATTCATATGGATCACGGCTTGTCTAGCACTATCAGCGCTTTCAAACTCAATGAAAGCAAATCCTCGTGAATCTCCTTTAAAATCCTTCGCTAGAACCAATCTTGTAATCTTTCCGAACCCCGTAAACATCTGAATCAACATTTCATCAGAGACTGTTGCATCAAGATTTGCTATATACAAACTCGTGAATTGGCTTGGACAAGAGGAAGATCTGTGATCATCATCGTTGCTCATCTTTAGCTCTGTTGCAAACCTTCATAGTAATAAATGTAATGCGTCTCTTTATAACAAAAATAGCAAAAAGTAGATATGTATTCAAATGCACTTAAATTTATTAACTAAAAAGAGTGATTACAGTTTTGACTATGACTGTTTTGTTAATAAAAATATTAAATTTTACAACTATAAAGGGTGGAAATTATAACTAAAGTTGTATCTTCTACCTTAATTATTACAGTATAGTTTTTTTTTTCTAGATCTTAATTATGTTAATTATTTGGATATTTAACGTGTAAATGGTAAATAAAAAAGGAAATAAATAATTGTGAATCCAAGATAGATAAAATGGTAAAGAAAAAAAAAAGCAGAACTAGTCACTGGCTCACTGCGTGCTTTGCAATAAATGTCTTAAACGACGCGCACCTGTAAGTGTAGTTTTCATGCGAAAAATAGAATATCGTCATAGCAACTACTGTTAAACATTTATTATGTAAATGCATTTACCATTGTTGGGAATATATATATGCTCTACAAAATTTTAATGGGAAAATTTGAAAAAAAATGGAAGAGAAAAAAAATGGAAGTTTCAACTGAAATTTGTTTAAAGCATTTTCATGCTCTTGTGAGTTGTGACTCAAAAAATCTTCTATATTCAAAAATATCACACCTAGCAATTTTCTCATTTTGAGAACAGCAACATGAACAAAAAGAAGTTAAAATTTCAACCAAAAAAAAACACAAGAACAACAAGAATAAGAATATTCTTATACTTGATTTCCAAAACCTAACGAATGTTTATCAAAAAATAAATTTGAAGTGAAGTCAAGTAAAATTGATAAAATCACGAAATGTTAAAAAAAAACAAAACAAAATCTGTGACGACGAAACATTAAGAAAAATTTACGAGCCCAAAATAACGAAAACACATTGGTGGAAGTCCGTGCATACCTGTGGCGGAGGAGATACGTCGGAAGACCATTAAACATAATTGCTAATACAATCGCCGCCATAACCAGCATCAATAGTAGCAGTGATGACGTCATTTTTCGTCAATACGTCATTTTTTTTTTTTTTCTTTTTTTTTGGTACTCTGTCAAGAAGAGAATCTACTCAAAGACGGAGGACAAGAAGAAAGCAATTAATCTACTGTATAGTGAGAAGATTGAGATTGTCTCTTTATATTCTCATGTACTTGTTAATTTATTATCATTTAATGCGTTTACTGAATTAGAAACCGTGTTTAATTTTTTTCTGGCTAATGGGTCCAGATTCAAATTAATTTGCTTTCTAATTCCATCATATACTACAAGCTTTGTTTTTCTTTCATGTGAACAAGAAAGAGATGCATACATAATTATTTTGCAATTATAAGACCGTACGCAACGGTGCACTCATCGACCGGGTGTAAGTATTAAATAAAAGAAAAATAATGCAACAGTTGTCTTGGAAGCGAAACACGAGTGTTAAGTTACACTCGGGTGTAACGCTTACATGTCAGTCATTAGTTGGTGGAGAATTTTTCTAATTGGTGAATTAATTTCATTTTGGGAAAAAAAAAAAAAGGGGTTCTACCGTTTACTCTCATTTTCTCTCTCGAACCCCAATCTTCAACGAGAAAGAGAACTCCGTTTGCTGTCCGATTTCAAGCGGTTTTCCGACCAAACGACCCCAAAATCGATCTCTTCTACTCGATTTTATCCTTCTCCGCTTTGAATTTGTAAGAATCCTTTCCGAAAAACCCAAAACCGCATCGTCTCCTCTGTGGCTCATCGGCTCCTCTATCTTCGGCGATAAACATTTGCTTTCTAATTCGCAATTGAATTTGATCTCTATGCTCTGTTCTTTGGAAATTGAGCTCAAGTTTGTGGGGTTTTCTCAAAGTTTTCATTTTCGCCATTGAAGCTTGAGATTTCAGAGTTTGTGAATCTAATTTATTGGCAAACAAGTTTGATCTTCTGGGTACCTAAAAAGTCTCAATTTTTTGTTTGTAATTCGGAATTGAGCTTGATGTTTATTGTCTGTTAATGGCTTGGCAAATGAGCTCGAGCTTGTGTTGGGGGTTTTTCAAAGTTTTCATGTTGATTGGTAAACTCAATCGAAGACTTTTCTGTTATAGATTTGGATTAAGCAACTTGTGGATCAAATTGAAAATTTTGGATTTATGGTTTGTGAATTTGTTTGGCAATTGTTCTATGAATGATTTATAGTGATGGATTGTGTTTGATTTGG
>OVBW01000014.1:8406-64835 GCA_900406355.1 Erysimum pusillum | reverse complement strand
GCAAATGGTCTTTCACAGAGACTGTTACGTTCGTTACAGCTTTCAAATGAAGATATTGTTTCGGCCATTATGGAACTCACAACATAGGGTTGAGTTTGTAGAGCCATCACTACAATGTCTGCTTTTTGTTTCATTGTTTCATTGTTTGTAGAACTCATAACAATCTTTAATGTTTTGTTAAATTTCTAATTGTATTTTGGGAAGCTTTGTATTTTAAAATAAAATTTAGTTAAAATTTTTCAATTTAAATATAATTTTTAATTTTTAAAAATGTTTTATGAATTCATTTATTATATTATTATAATATTACTTAGAAACAGATTCTACCAATAATCAACTCCTAAAACTAAATTCTAAACTTAACCTCTAATATTATTTTATTAATAAATTCCCACTAACTCACACCCATCCACATACACCACTGCGGATGCTCTAAGGCTAATTTGTGTTTTCCCTCTGTTATTTTTATGCAAAACTGTTATTTATACTATGAGTTTTTGAACATGAAGTGCTAATAAATGTGCAATATATAAGCAGAGAAAGTAATTAAATAGATAGTTCGTAAACGATTAATCACATACTACATGAGAATATGTCCAAGAAAACCCAACTTATTTTACAACTAATAATTTTCAACTAAAATCTATTAAATTTTGGATTTATAGACCTGATAAATGTCCACGTTAGGTGAATAGGTAGTTGAGACCTCTCTTTCCTATATAAACCCCATAGATCCCCCAATGTTGTAAACTTGTAATTACATGGTTAAAAGAACTTCTGATAAATTATAACAGAAGAGCTTGCATGAAACTATAAAGTATAAACCTTAAGAAATTGCTTGCACTGAAATATTAAATGGGAGTTAGCAACTTTGCACGTAACTTTTTTACGAGACAAAAAAACTGGATTTGGTTTTTGTTGTTTTCACTCTTGTTTAGATGGACGGAAGAAACGAGTGACGTTTCACGTTTATCTGTTTGTATTCTCAATATGGTTCTATATCATACAAGTTTCGAAATTTGGCTCTCAATTAAGGCTTTCACGAAATTAGAATTCCAATTTTCGTTTCTCGTTAGGGTTCAGATATTAATTAATTTGCTGAAAAAATGAAAACTGCGCGCATGTTTTGTGGTTCCCTATGTGACTGCTAAAGAGAAATTGACCAAATTTCAATTATGGAATCTCATCGCGTTGCGTTAGCCTTGTAAGTTGGGACGATTTGGTCAAGCTTTCGAGAACGGCAATATAATGCTTTGTTATTAGTGTCAAATGTCAATGTATAATGCATCTGATTTTCAGTTTCACCACTGACCCACGGATTTTGCGTGTGAGAATGTATTTAATATAAATATTTGTGTTGATACTAGGATTTGGTTTTATGTTTGGTGGTGAATTATGTATGACCCATGTGTAAGCACACAAACAAGAAACGACTAATTGTTATTCGCCTGTTTGACAGACATGTGATTATTGTTATTTTTGAACTTGGACAAAAAAAATAAACTTTGGGACCATTGGGACCATGCCTTATTTGGCATATTACAAGCGATGGAAATGTGAATACAATTAATATTTCTATTTCTATTTATTTGTTCTTTTAATCATCGACATACATACCTTTTAAAATTGGCTCCGTATAACGACGAAAATTATTGTTTGATTATAGATATTTCGTGGAATCTCTGTTTTGCTGTTCTACTTTTTTGTTTTAGTCAAAAATATTGTTTTTAGTTTAGTGATCAATTTGGTAGAGGTCAATGGACTACGGATACATATTTGGTTATGGTTTTATATTAAGAGTATATATAATTAGTTTTATTTTAACAATATAAAATTAATTATTTCCGTTATGGTTGGGTTTAAAAACAACGTAACACACTTACATTTCACTTCTCTCATTCTTTCAACTCATCTCCTCCACTCTCTATTTCTCTCCATTTCTCTTTGCCCATCATAAAAGAGAAAGAAAAGCCTTTGTTCTAAATCTTGAAAATGGATTCCCTGATAAATCTCTTCGTTTCGCTATTACTCTTCTTCTTCTCATTTCTCCTCTTTGGTAAATCACAATTATCTTTTATTTCTCATTACAACGGATTTCTCTAAAACATCCATGTGTAACTTTAGAACCTACGATTTGTTATTTATCCATCTATTTTGGCAGGAGATATCAATGGAGTTGAGAGTTCAAACCATCATCATCATCATCATCATCACTTGGACGGTCCAAAGAAGCTGTTTGTGTTTGGAGATTCTTATGTAGATACCGGAAACATAAAGAAGCCTAATGCTGTGTCATGGAGAGTCCCTTACGGTATCACTTTTCCCGGTAAACCCTCCGGCCGTTTCTCCGATGGCCGCGTCTCCGCGGATTTTCTAGGTATCTCTCTATACTTTAAGCTTTACCTCTTCAGATGAACTTCTTTTTTACATGATTAGTTCAATTGGTTGGAGACTCTAAACTTAAGATGACATTGTGCAAAAAGGGAAAGACATGCATGAATTTGTCAAAGTACATACGTTAAAGTTTAGACTTTTTCTTAATTTCCGGGGGATTGTTGAAACAAATATTATAATTGGTTAGTTTGGATTGGATTTGCTATTTTATATCTACTTTTAATAGACCTTCGAAAAAACTTTTTTTTTTTTCTTCTTATGTTAATGTCGCGTTCTAAATGGTTGAATCCGTGTTGTGCGTAGATACAAAAAAAAAACTACGAAAATTATCAAATTGTTAAAAATGAAAATTTTGATTAACTTATGACATAATTTAAATATAAATTAAACATAACAAAACTAATTAATCTTGATAAAAAAATAATTAATCATTAGAAAATACTTACTGATACAATAATTATATTTTTATATTTAATTAATTATTCCAATCTGTTTTATTGAAATACCTGTTTCTGTGGCGAATGGTTGCAGCCAAATTGTTGAGGTTAAAATCACCAGTCCCATACTCATGGAAAGATTACGCGGGAAAGAAACGGTTACAATATGGAATGAATTTTGCATACGGAGGAACCGGAGTCTTCAACACTCAGACTCCATTGCCAAACATGACTATTCAGATCAATCTCTTCGAGCAGCTCCTTGGCGATATCTACACTCCACCGCACCTTTCTTCTTCCCTCGCTCTTGTCAGTGTTTCTGGCAACGACTACTCCAATTACCTCTCCGAAAACCGCTCCCTCGCTGTAAGAAACACTTCTTTTGTAGTGCGTCGAGTTTGTGCATTCAATGAAACTGATCTCCCTCTTGAATCACTAGCTACCATTAAACAATGAGCATAATTAACCACTTTTAATTTTTTTGTTGAATCTCTGACGTTCATTACATGTGGCAGACTATCCCAACATTCATAAAACAAGTTGTGGATCAAACAGAGGTGAATTTGAGGCGGATCCATGCCTTGGGAGTGAAGAAGATAGCAATACCGTCACTGCAGCCGCTTGGATGCCTCCCCCGTTTCGACCCCGCCTCCTCGTTCCAGCGTTGCAACGACACTTTAAACGCGCTGGTGAATTACCACAACAGCTTGTTGCAGCAAGTAGTGGCCAAGCTCAACAACGAGACAAAGCATTCGAGTTTCGCCATCTTCGATTACTACAACGCCTTCTTGACTGTCTTCAACAACACAGAAAAGAATCCAAGTAACAAAAGTTTAACATTTAGATTCTTAATAAAGAAAAGAACTAAACCATATTGTCAAGGCTTTTCGTGTGACTGGTTTATGAAAATGCAGGGAGTCCGAGGTTTAAAACCCCGCTGAAAGAGTGTTGCCAAGGCAGTTGTTCGAAAGTGGATGAGGAAGGTGTGAAGAAGTATACCTTATGCGATGATCCAAAGTCTGCTTTCTTCTGGGATGACATTCACCCTACTCAGGAAGGATGGAGATCCGTTTACTCGATTTTAGGCAAAACTATAATTAAGAGCATCTTTAACTAAAGCGTAAAACCGCTTATCGAAATTGAAAAACCAAACTTAATTTGTTTGAGATTTCAATATTTCTTCATCTGTTGTTCAATGTTTAGTACTTCTCTTATAGTAGTTGTTATCTCTCCGTATTTTGAGTAATTGCATTTTCTATCATTTGTGCTTGCATGGTTTTGTGCCTCTCTCCGTGAACTGTGTGTTATAGAATATTAAGTTTGGCTAATTATGATTTTATGAATAATAATAAGGCAAAGCCAAGTCATGCTACTGTAATGGTCGAACGGTCCACACCATAGAAATTAAGGGATCGGAATTTGAGTCTTCCTTATGAGTTCAGTTATATTTAGATACTACATATAAATAATATTTTTGATGAAAAGAATACATGTGTGGCTAATATTTCCATACTTTCCAGTAATTAGT
Source organism: Erysimum pusillum (assembly GCA_900406355.1). NCBI lineage: Eukaryota > Viridiplantae > Streptophyta > Magnoliopsida > Brassicales > Brassicaceae > Erysimum > Erysimum pusillum. Next base: position 60,476 of record OVBW01000014.1, on the reverse strand, counting down.
CTATGCTTCGGTCCGGAATTTTCCAGTTTTTTTAAAAAACACTCATACTCATACATAAAAGTCGCCTAATTTTAAGGTTACCAGGTCTATATAAAGCTACAAAGACTGAAAGACATTACTACGAACACTTCAATTTTTCAATCCTAAAAGTTCGCTCCTCCACATCATTGCACTTTAGACTCAATTCTTTGGTACTTACCAAAAAAAACCAATAAAAAAGAAGCATTTGTTCTGATTTTGAGATGTATTATCTGATGAAACTCTTCCTTTCCCTCTCCCTTTTCTTTGGTAATTTACAATAATCTCATAGCGCTCTTATCACTGGCGGATTCTGTAAAACCTATATGGCCGAATTTTAATTTTAATATTTAATTTGACTTTGTTATGTGCAGTAGGAATCAATGGAGCAGTAGTGGTTTCAAATCAGCCTTCCCAAACAAACAAAAATCCGAAGTTGTTTGTATTTGGAAATTCTTATGCTGATACAGGAAACATGAAGCCCACTGCACTGTCCTGGAAACACCCTTATGGTATCACTTTCCCCGGTAAACCTTCCGGCCGTTATTCTGATGGCCTTGTCGCCACCGATTTTCTAGGTTTTGCTCTCACTCTCTGAGTCTCATAACTCTCATTCTCTACATAATTTTTTTTTTTTTTTTAACGTTTCTCTCTACATCATAGATAAAATCTTCATATGATCAATATATAAGACAGTTGGAGCGTTCTATACATAACTTTCCTTTCAAAAAGAAAAAAAAAAAAAAAACCTTTCCTTTCTACTATTTCTCACACATTAGCTAGAAAAGTTATATTATAATAATATGTCAGAAAAGAAAGTTATTAAAATAATGTCTTATATCGTTCAAGATTAATATACTTTTAAAGAAAATAAGCATGGATTTGCTAAAGTTAAAATCTTTTATATACTTTCTCAAATTCGTTAATATATTAATTATTATTGAAATAGACGTAAAAAAAAGGTGTTCGTTGGTGCAGCAAAACAGTTGGGAGCAAAGTTACCATACCTCTGGAGAACTCACAGAAAAAATAAACTTAAATTAAACAGAGGATTGAATTTTGCGTTCGGAGGGGCCGAAGTGTTCGACTCTCCGGTTGATCGATCACCCAATATCTCTACTCAGGTCGGTTTCTTGCTTGACATTGCCCTCGCCCGCCGTGTCTACACTATTGACGGCGACCTTGCTTCCTCCTACGCTCTCCTCAGCTACTCCGGTAGCGACTATTATGGTTACATCGACCAAAACCCCAATATGGCTGTAAGAAAAACATTCTTATTTCCTTAGACGTTACCAGTGCCAATAACTGATGCATAGATTTCAATTGTTTCAAACGTTATGTGAGGAAAAAAAAAAAAAATTAAATTATAGATATACTAGACCATGTTGTTTCTTTTAACAAAAAAAAAAAAAAAAAATCCAAAATATACTAAAATTATTTTATTTTGAGGATTATATACTCATTTCTTACTTTCACTGGAAGTCTGGATCTTGCATGCAGGCCTACCCAGATTTTGTAGAGTTCATCGTGGAAGATATACAGTATACTCTAGGGATAATGAACGGCTTAAAATTTAAGAATATAGCAGTTACGTCGCTGCATCCGCTCGGATGCCTCCCACGTTTCACCGTTGCATCCTCATTTCAGAGTTGCAACGAGTCATATAACGATTTGGTGAGACTCCACAACGAGGCGTTGAAGAAAGCCGTGGCCAAGCTTAACAGAGAGGACAAGTTTAGAACGAAGGGGGACCGTTTCGTTATATTTGATCTTCACAAAGCCTTCATGGCCATCTTGGATAAAAAAGGTCATTAACAGAAGTCACATGCATTTTTGATCTTTAATTAATGTTAAAACTTTAGTCTAAAACGTTTTTTTTTTTTGTGTTATTGGTTTGTGGGAATATAGGGAGCAAAAGGTTTAAAACCCCATTAAAGCCGTGCTGCCAAGGCGATTGTGGACGTGTGGATATGAAGGGTGCGAAGAAGTATACTTTATGTAATGATCCAAAGTCTGCTTTCTTCTGGGATGAAATTAACCCTACTCAAGAAGGATGGAGATCTATTTACTCAGTATTAGGCAACTCTCTTAAGTCTCTAACCAAAGGGTAAAATTACTTTTTAATTGGCATCTAAAAAGTTAAAAACTCGAGTTGTATTGGATATTATTTGATATTTTTACGACTGTGGTACTTTACTTTCACTGCGGGTAATTGACGTTTTCTGGTTCACTGGGACCTTTGTCTTTTTCAATTTCTTGAAATCGAATTCCATTATGGTTTAACTGGGTAATTAAAGTAATGTGGGCTTCGTTTGCTTTTTCACTATTGTTTGTGGGCATTTTGTAAATGCGATTGCAATGTTTTTATTCAATAGGTACCATTCCAATAACAGAAAATTGTAATTGAAACAAAGATAAGTAAATTTCACTTCTTTTCACAAAAGATTTATGTGCCCAATGTTAAAAACACTTTAGATCCATTTACCATCTGTACTCTAATTTTGGCAGTGCTTTACCACCATGTGTAAAGTAAATTCCATCTTCTTTAACATCCCAATAATTCGTCTTACCATGATCAAATGCGCCACTAGAACCTTGATATGCTCTGATCCTTACAAATTTTTGTTGTGCCAGCTGCCTCAAGTCACAATCCATTTTGTTTGTGGTTACAAACTGACCATGAAACTTATACCTGTATACTTCTCCAGGGTTTAAATCGAGGAGGAATATTTGTTTGTTGTTCAATTTACAAAAAATATCGACTTGTTTTCCTGGATTAAGAGAATTCTTAAATTGTACCAAATTTTTCCCAAACAGCGCCGCATTACCCAACCCAACACACAAAGCCATGACAAACCAAAAATAGAAGAGATGATTCATCCTTTCGATTCACCGGTGTGATTGTTTAGTAGCTAGGGTTGATATGTATCTAAAAGATACAAAGGTGTTGAGATGTATATATATATGAATAATAAATGCATTAGAATGTTAAGAAATCCTATTTATATGGTAATGTATTCTAAATCTGGAGAATAATGATGGTGGTCAAAGTGACTTCATTACCTTAATCCTTTTAATTATTTTTTCCACTTAATGTAAGAAAGAAATTAATACAAAATCCCGTCTCAACTTTTCACTTTTCTTGCTTTTTCTTGTCTTAAAATTTTCCATTTACCAAAAAAAAAAAAAAAAAAGAGACTAAGGTTACAAGTTATTGCGTTGAATTTTGCACTATAAATTGTAAAAAATTAATACAAAGTACAAACTCTCATCTTATTTTTTTTTATTTTTTTTTTACAAAAATTTCCTTCTTTTGATATTAAAAAGGATTATTACCAAAACAAAGGTTAAAAGTTTATGATTTGACCAAATAATAAATCTTAGATTTATCTTTAGCTAGTCAAAGCTTTTTTTGGTAAAATTGTTAAATTTATTACAACCATTTATTATGGGATTAATTATATTTTATTTAAAAAGTAGTAATAACATCTGTTGACAAAAAAATAATAGTAATAACAGCTTGAGTTTTCTTTGGATTTAATGATACGTTTGGAAAAGTTGGAATGAGAAAATTCATAACAATGTAGATAGAGATCCATGTGATATCTTTACAATAACGGACGTTGAAACTTAAGCATGGGTCTTAACCCACGTTAAGGTATCCACGAAGGTCAGATCCCTGAGGTAATTGATCCACAAGACAAAAATTTTATAGGGTATTGTTGCTTTGTTGATGGTTTATTTTTTTGAATTGGTTTAATTGAACCAACATTTTAATTTAAAATTGTCCAAAGAAAAAAGATTAGTAATAACACATCCGAATTTGCATTTGAGTTTTGCACCACAAATCATCGTGCGGCCGCATGTGTTAAAAAATTTCGAGCTGTTAAGGTCACACAATAATTTTATAGTGCATAACTCGAATATTACTCTAGATAAAGACTTTAGTAATAACGCACTCGAATATCAATCCTCAAATTGCTCTACTTTAATTCATCTCCTCCACATACTCTCGATTTCCTCTCCATTTTATTTGTCACCCTTTTTAATTTTAAATTTATTTTTCCTTCATAAAAAACACAGACACACCAAAATCGACTCCTTTTAAGGTTACTAGCTCTATACAAAGCCAAATTAGTAAGAACAACACATTCAAATTTCAATCCTAAAAATTCTCACTTCGATATCCTTTATCTTTTCTCTCCATTCCTTTAATTTATCCTTGTAACAACAACAAAAAAAAAGAGAGAAGTCTTTGAGCTGAATTGTTAAATGTATTCTCTGATGAAAGTCTTTCTCTCATTCTCTCTCTTCTTTGGTAATTTATATCATCTTATAGCTCCCATCGATCACGACAGATTCTTTTAAATCTCTATGACCAAAATTTTGATTATTTTTATTAATTTTTGTGCAGGAGGAATCTATGGAGTAATGTGTTCAACCCAAGTTTTTGGACCCCAAAAAATACCAAAGCTCTTTGTGTTCGGAGACTCTTACGCAGATACCGGAAACACGAAGCGCGACACAGAGGCTTGGGCCGTCCCTTACGGTATGACTTTCCCTGGTAAACCTTCCGGCCGTTATTGTGATGGTCTCATCGCCACCGATCTTCTAGGTTTCTCTCTCACTCTTTCTCCATGATCAATGTTAAACCTCTTTCTTTAGATTAGTCATTTACCTAGATGTAGCCTTCTAGCGATGTCTAGATTTTGTAGTATATCATTATAATATATTGAAACGGATGCTAAAAAAAACTATTGTTGTTGTGTTGGTTGGTGTAGCAAAAGTGTTAGGGGCAGAATCACCTTACCTCTACAGAACTCACGGAAAAAATAAATCGCTAAAAAAAGGAATGAATTTTGCGTATGGGGGGTCCAAAATGTTGGACTCCTCTCGGCATAGTCCATTCCCCAATATAACGGCTCAGGTTAATTTATTGGTAGACATTGTCCTCGCCGGACGTGTCCACGGAGACATTACTCCCTCCGACGTCTCTCTCCTCAGCTACGCCGGAGGCGACTATATTTATTACATTGACAAAAATCGCCCTGCGGCGGTAAGAAAAACATTCATCTTTTCTTAGATCTCAAGGCTAATTAATTCAGTTGTTTCAAACGCCAATATTTCTGCGTTTATATGTGAACCAAGATAGTATAAATCTTGCACGCAGGGAATGAAAGCATTAGTAGAAGAAGTGGTGGACAATATACACGTTAACATGATAGTAATGAGTGGCATGCTATTTAAGAAGGTAGGAGTAACATCGCTGCAGCCGATCGGATGCCTCCCTTCGTACACCTCTGCATCCTCGTTCAGGAGTTGCAACGAGTCACAAAGCGCATTGGTGGAACTCCACAACAAATTGTTGAAACAAGTCGTGGCCAAGCTCAACGAACAGTCCAGGGTTAGCAAGAAGGGTCAGCATTTCTTTATCATTGATATTCACAACGCCTTCATGACTGTTTTGAAGAACAAAGGTGATAGAATGCAAGTAATCAAAGTTTCACGTTTGATCTTTAATATGAAAACCTTAGACTTAATTATAGTTTTTTTGGTGTGATCGGTTTGTGAAAATGCAGGGAGCAAAAGATTTAAAAACCCGATGATGAAGTCGTGCTGCGAAGGTTATTGTGGGCGTTCGAGTGACGGTGAGAAGCTGTATACGTTATGTGATGATCCCAAGTCTTTTTTCTTTTGGGATGAAGTTCACCCCACCCAAGAAGGATGGAAATCGATTTACTCGGTTTTAGGGAACCCTTTAACCGAGTCTTTGACCAAACCGTGAAATCACTTTTTGGTATTTAAAAACCCGAAATGCAATTGGAAAATTTTATATCTGTTCCTATGAAGAATAAAGCATTGAATGTGGCTATTAAAATATGTTAGCTTGTTCACTTCTCTTACAATTTGTTGACTATTCAATTCAAGTTGCACTTGAATTTCGATTTTTACGGTTTAGTGAGAAAACCAAAAAAATTGAAACCAAATCTGTTACAGTATGTATAAATCCACCAATAGTCACATAGACAATAAATGTGATTCATTACAAACAGAACACGAGAGGCGACTCATCGTTTCGATTGATCAATATGTTCTTCAGTCTTAAGGATCTGATATGTACCTAAGAAGTAAAAGGTGAAGATTTGTCAAAAAAACATATAAATGTGTTATGCAAAATCTTCTAGGAATGTATGTATTCTAAATCTGGAGAATAATAGTGACCTGGTGATAATTAAAGTGGCTTTTGGTTTGTCATTCTATATGGGGATAAAATAAAATAGAATTTCTTAACATCTTCTAAAATTACTTATATATGATATTTTTAAATCAATTTTTTGACTAAAAATTGTGAGAAACTAATAAGGAATCCAATCTTTTTTCAACTCTTCTTCCTTTTTCTTGTCTTAGAAATCTGCTTTTTAGTTACCAAACAAAGGATATAAGATTGAAAATTATGCTAAGTCCAAGATTAATACCTCTATCTGCTCATAAACTTAGCATAATTTGATGCAGCACAAGTGATGAATATAAACTTAGATTGAAAATTATGCTAAAAAATTGATGCAGCACAAGTGATGAATATAATTAAAGTCACCGATTCCATACGTGTCAAAAGAGTCCGTAGGAAAGGACCGGTTGCATTACGGAATGAATTTTGCCTACGGAGGAACAGGAGTGTTCAATACTCAGACTCCATTGCCCAATATGACCACTCAGATCGATTTCTTTCAGAATACTCTCCCCCAGACCTTAATTCCTCTGTAGCTCTCGTCAGTGTCGCTGGCAACGACTATTCATATTACTCCAAACGAAACGGCTCCTTGACGGTAAGAAACATCATTGTTTTAATGTATATCTAACTTGAAACGCAAGTTTTGATCTTCAAATTTTTTTTATTTTTTTGTGCAAACAAATTAAAAACGCCTAAAACAGGAAATATATAGTACTGTCATCTTTATGCCATTACAGATTTTCCACTATAATCGAATAGAAGATTATTCACTTTGTTCGGTTGAGTTTATTCATTCTATCTTGCAGAAATTCTCAACATTCATAACGCAAGTCGTGGATCAAACAGAGGTCAATTTGAGGCATATCCACGCCTTGGGAGTGAAAAAGATAGCAATAGCGTCACTACAGCCACTAGGATGCCTTCCCCGAGTCACCATCGCATCTTCATTCCAGCGTTGCAATGAGTCAGTAAATGCGTTGGTAATCCTACACAACAACTTGTTACACCAAATAGTGGCGAAGCTAAACAACGAGACGAAGCATTCGACTTTTTTGGTCCTTGATTACTACAACGCCTTTTTGACTGTCTTCAAGAACAAGGGAGCTAATCTAGGTAACAAAACTTTTCAAATCTGATCCTACAGTTTTTTTAGCTTTTGTGTGATTGGTTTAGTTAATTTGTAGGGAGTACGAAATTTGAAACCCCATTGAAACCGTGTTGCGAAGGGGAATGTGCGAATGTGGACGAGAAGGGTGTCAAGAAGTATACTCTATGTGATAATCCTAAGTCCGATTTCTTCTGGGATAACGTTCACCCTAGCCAAGAAGGATGGAGATCGGTTTACTCGGTATTAGGCAAACCTCTAACCGAGTTTTTGACCAAAGTGTAAACCAGTTTTTCGGTATCTAAAGTTCAATGTGTTCTTCGCATAGTTGTTCTCTCTCTGTCGTTGGATATCTAATATCTTCATTCATTTAATTTCTGTCAATACAAGGATTTGTGCCGTAGAGAATAATTAAGACTAAAATTCTATAAGCTTGAGGTCTTAAGATGTATGTACTGATTTGAAATTCAGTTATTTATCTGATTAGCCCAAAAAACAAAAAGAGTTATTTATCGGATTTGTCATTAACTTGAAGCATTTTTTTAGAAAACAAGTTTTATTGGGTTTTTTCATCTTTTTGTAGTTCGATTTATATTTGGTTTACCTCTTTAACGTCGCGTTAGAACTCGAAAAGCACGAGAGGATGGTAATTAACAATAATGCTTAAAACAGTACGGAGTATAATTTACTAAAAATTTCATATAGGGCGGCTGGACATCTCACCCGAACGTGTCTCATCGTGTTAAATATAACGTATCCATTTTTCAGGGAGTTTTGTTGGAATATTTTATACCTATTTTATTTTATTTTTTTAACGCTACCTATTTTTAATTAATACGTAGTGGTATTTGGTAAACATTATTGATTCGTTATAATTTTTCTTAAACTGTGAAAACCTGGATAACTATACAAACAAAACACACTGGTGATTAAGAAAGATGCGAGGATTAGTAAACACATTCGTTGGAATTTTATTATTATAATAATAAATAAACACGTTCGTTTGGGGAGATAGTCAATAATCAAGGAGGGTATGCCAATATTCCATTGACGTGGATAAAAAAGCAAAGTCTTTGTTTCTAGGGTACGCTGCCACGTTAAAAAAAGTTTGAGCGTAAAAATCTCGATGATACCCGATGATATATATATGAGAAATTAGATATTTTGGTATAGAGAACTATAGAGTTCACACTACTGTATAGTAATCACACACACTCATACATTAAACAAACATAATTCAGAAATTCAAATGGTGCAAAACAAAATTGAATAAATACAAAGAATAAAGATACAAAAGTTGACCAGATCGTAGTCGTTTCGCATCAACTCGAAGGCTTAGTGGCTTACTATATAAAGTCACAAAGACAATAGTGAGAACGCAATTCAATTTCAATTCTCAAAGTTCTCTCTTTTAAACCCATCTTCTCTCGTCCACTTTCTCTCCCTTCTACTTTTTTTTTAGTTATTAAAAGAGAAACATTTCCTCTGAATCTTGAAAATGGATTCTTTGTTTAAACTCTTCTTCTCCCTTTCTCTCTTCCTATTCACGTCGCTTCTATTTGGTAATTAAATTTACATTCATCTTATAGCTCTCATCACAATGGATTCGTTGAAACTCATATGCTCCAATGTTTTTTGATTTAATCATGCAGGAGAAATCAGTGGAGTTGAAGGTTCAAAACAAAATCATCACTTATACGCTTTTAGACCATCGAAGTTATTTGTGTTCGGAGATTCTTATGCCGATACCGGAAACATTAAAAAGTCTCTCTCTAGTTCTTGGAAATTCCCTTATGGTATCACTTTCCCCGGAAAACCTGCGGGTCGTTTCTCCGACGGCCGCGTCGCCACCGATTTTCTAGGTAATTCTTCCTCTTCAAATTTTAACTTAGATCATCCTTAAGCTGCATAGTAGTATCAATCTTGTTTTTATACATATCCTAATTCAATTCCTAATCAAATTTATTAACCAACCAACTAAAGTCTTCTGCTGTAATTACCTGACTGACTAATGGATGATTGATTAGTGTTAGGTACATAACTAATCGATATTTTAGCTTCGTTTAAAATTAGTATAATCGTATATATGTATATATATATATATATATTTGTGTGTAAAATGATGACGCGTAAATCGTAATATTAAATAAGGACCAAAAAACAATGATGGAAGAGTGGTCTAGTGTTAATCCAGTGCGCGACCCACTTTTGCTTTTCTTTCTCTCCCCATCTTCTCTTGTGGTGCTTTGCTTTTATCAAAGTGATTTTTCACTTTCTTTTCTGTTTATTAATCTTAAAAATTATTTTTATTCTTCTTGTTATTATATTCTATAAACCTTTCCTTGTAACAAATTTAATATAATACTTTATATAATATGACAACCATATAAGTTCCTACTATGTGCTTCTGTCTTGATGAACATATTCGGAAGAAAATTAGGAATCATTTCAATTTCTTTTTCTTGTGTTAGTCAGTTGGTTTACCTTCGCTCCGGTTTAGTGATGTTAAATACTGTACTTAAATCTATTATTTGGTCCCGAAATATTGTTATTTTAGTGTGTTTGGTAAGGGAAATTAGTTCGATTTTTTACCAGTTGTTAGTGCGTCAAGTCCTTGTACTGTAGATGACCAACTTACCAGTGGATCCTTTTTTCTTACGTGATAGTCTGTGAATAATAGTATATTTTATATTCTTAAATGATTTTTTAAAGTTATTATTTAATCTCATATAACACACGCATAATGTAATTCACAAATAGCCCGAAATACGTTGGAATGGTGGAAAAGTATGAAATAGATTTAAAATAATGTATAATGGCAAGAAACATACTGATACTCGGTTTCTTAGAAAACCATAAAATGAATCGTAACAAATTTTATACAATTTCTTTTGACTTTTAAGACGTTAGTAAGGTCACAGTAACATGTATTTTCTGGAATGTATCAATATATAATGAATTTATATTTTTTGCATGCATTGTATTCGGTGCTGATAAAAATTTTCCTACTTATCCGTTATATATCTTTTTTTTTTTTCTTCTAAAGGTTAACTTTTCTCTTTTATTTTCATCATAGCGGGCCACTACCACTTAGCAGTAGCATCACAAAGCAACACACTTGAGGCTTTTCTTTTTCATCTTTTTAATTATTATATAAAACGACTATAAAGCTAAACACCAACATATGCGCTGTCAAAGTACATTCATTATAGTTTAATGAGCATTATTTCAGAAAAGTCTTATATCAATAGCCTTTTTATATAAACTTCTTAGGATAGATGAAAATGTATTAAATTTGCAGTTTGTCAACAAGGAAATGCATTATTTTTTGGTAAACTAATTTACTTGAAAAAAATGATTTTAAAATACTCAGATTGCAAATTTAGATCAATTTATAAACTAACAACTGACATAATCGTCTTACCATATTGGTTCTTATTAATAACCGAGCCTGAGAACTATGTGAATATAATAACTGAGGTTGTGAAGTCAAATAGTTATCGTTACTTTAAGTTAGAATTGAAACTCTGTTAAATATGCGTATAGTACCATGCATTGTCCAATTCACTATAATAATCTATCAAATTTTTTTTTATTTTTTTTTTTTTCTTGTAGCGAAATTCGTGGGTATAAAGTCACCAATCCCATATTTCTGGAAAGATTACGCGGGAAAGAAACGGTTACAGTACGGAATGAATTTTGCGTACGGAGGAACCGGAGTCTTCAACACTCAAACTCCATTGCCCAACATGACTACTCAGATAGATATCTTCCAGAACCTTCTCACTGCCGGAGACATCTACTATCCTTCCCAGCTTACTTCCTCCGTTGCTCTCGTCAGTGTCGCCGGCAACGACTACTCCAATTTCATCGCCCAAAACCGCCCTGCCTCTGTAAGATCATAAACACATTTCATCTTTATTAATCTTTGGTCCGACTTATATAGTGATGTGATGTTAAAAGGTATAGCCTTTAGAGTGTTTATTCATATCATACCTTCATTGCATCTCACAGGAATTCCCAGCATTCATAAAACAAGTTGTGGATCAAACAGAGGTGAATTTGAGGCGGATCCACGCGTTAGGAGTGAAAAAGATCGCAGTTCCGTCGCTACAACCACTCGGATGCCTTCCCGGCATCACCTTTGTCTCCTCGTTTCAGCGTTGCAATGAGTCGCAAAACGCGTTAGTGAACCTTCACAACAACTTATTGCAACAAGCCGTGGCAAAGCTCAATAGCGAGACCAAGCAGTCAACTTTTATTATTCTTGATCTTTATAATGCTTTCTTGACTGTCTTCAAGAACAAAGGAGCCAATCCAGGTAAGATACTGCAGTATTTTGTTTGCATTTTGATCCTTAAAAGAAAACTTGCTTTTTCCTTTGACTGATCGGTTTTGTGGAAATGCAGGGAGTACTAAGTTTGAGAATCCATTGAAGCCGTGTTGCGTAGGCGTGAGCAGAGAGTATAACTGTGGAAGTGTGGATGCAAAGGGAGTGAAGAAGTACACGATATGTGATGATCCTAAAACTGCTTTCTTTTGGGATGGACTTCACCCTACGGAAGAAGGATGGAGATCGGTTTACTCGGTTTTACGCGAAAGTCTTACCGCGTCTTTGATTAAAGCGTGATAAACCAAACAAGAACACACTTTTTTTTTTAGGTTTCGTCTTATGAAGCTCAATGTTTCTTCTTTCTATGTTTTTCAGTATCTCTTTATTCATTTTGTGTTTCTATGTGTCTGTGTGTTGCAGATTGTGTGACTGATAAAATCTCTAAACTTGTTCATTTCTATTACTCATTCACACCCTGTTTAATTTCATTAAAAGAAATAAATAGATCAATTAAGTAACTAATAAACCGGAAAATTAGGTGGAACAAGATCCTAATAACAAGCCAAAGGACTCTCAGTCTTATACTAATACTTAGCCTAAGAAAACAGTTTAAAGATAAGTGGCTGTTAAGTATTGTTCTCTTTGTTTTTTATTAGCGTTATAGAGTGTAGATTTTCTCCTTAGCCAAAAGAATATCTCAGTTTTAACTAATCTCCATATCCAAAGATGGTTTCAAATCAGCATTTACAGTTGTTTATACTCTGTTTTTGCCTTGTTAATATTGCGTTTATAGCTGCCACTGAAGATGAAAACGACAAGAGAAAGGTAATAATGTAAGAATGAAGAGTGTTTATATGTGTTGTGTGATGAGACAATCAATGTTTTAAAATTATTGGATCTCTCATCCTTGTGTTCTGTTTTGTTCTTTATTTATAGCCTTACATTGTGTACATGGGAGAAGCAACTGAGAATTCTCATGTTGAAGCCGCTGAAAACCATCACAATCTTCTATTGACAGTGATCGAAGAGTAAGGATCAGTCCTTGGCTTATTATAGAATCGCCATTGATTTATCCGAATTTTTATTCGAAGTTGTATATTTATGCAGTGAGAGCAAAGCAAGAGAAGTTAAAATATATAGCTATGGGAAGAACATTAATGGATTTGTAGCAAGGCTTTTTCCTCATGAAGCAGAGAAGCTATCACGTAAGTTAGCAAACATGTTAGAAAATTTTCAGGTTTATCTTAATGTGATTAATGGACTTGTTTTCCAATTGTTTCTTAAACAGGCGAAGAAGGAGTTGTATCGGTGTTTAAGAACACTCAAAGACAGCTTCACACGACAAGATCGTGGGATTTTCTAGGATTTGTTGAGTCTAAATACAAAAGAAGTTTAGCAATAGAGAGTAATATCATTGTGGGAGTTCTTGACACAGGTAAGTAAACTCAGAACTCGAATCTGAAAATATCGGTAAAACCGAATTTATAACTCTTTTTGTTCTTTTCATAAGGAATCGATGTTGACTCACCGAGCTTTGATGACAAAGGCGTTGGCCCTCCTCCAGCTAAATGGAAAGGAAAATGTGTAACTGGAAATAACTTCACTCGTTGCAATAAGTACAAATGCTCTGTTTCCATCATCCTCTGTTTTTGCAACTCCTCTGTTCTCTTCTTTTTACTTAATTTGGTTTTGGATTAATGTTAAAACAGTAAAGTTATAGGCGCAAAGTACTTCCATCTCGATCAAGAGGGACTTCCCGATGGCCAGGGAGACTCTCCGGCGGATTATGACGGTCATGGGACTCACACATCTTCCACAATTGCCGGTGTTTCAGTCTCTAGTGCTAGCCTCTTTGGAATTGCAAATGGAACGGCTCGAGGCGGTGTTCCTTCTGCTCGAATAGCTACTTATAAGGTTTGTTTTTTCCTTTCAATCATTACTCTGTTTTCTTGGAAAAGGAGGAATATCTGAGACACATTATGCTCTGATTCCAAATTAAGGTGTGCTGGGAATCAGGCTGTACGGACATGGACATGTTGGCGGCATTCGACGAGGCTATTTCTGATGGGGTCGATCTAATATCGATTTCAATAGGAGGAGCCTCGCTTCCGTTTTTCGAAGATCCGATCGCGATTGGAGCGTTTCACGCGATGAAACGAGGGATCTTGACAATGTGTTCTGCAGGTAATAACGGCCCCGGTCTCTTTACTGTTTCCAACCTCGCGCCGTGGGTAATGACCGTCGCAGCTAACTCACTCGATCGGAAGTTTGAAACTGTTGTTAAACTTGGAAACGGCCTTACCACATCTGTAAGTATTTATCTTTCAAGAACTGAAGTATCATCTCTATCTTGCTTGTATGGGAACTAAATTAAGAGTCCAAGATCTCTTGTGCAGGGAATCTCTCTAAACGGATTCTCTCCAACAAAGAAAATGTATCCTCTAACGAGCGGTTCACTTGCGTCTAACTTATCTGCAGGAGGCTATGGAGAGCCCAGGTAAATTGTCAAGAACAGAAAAAAGCCTCATTCTTTCTCAAATTTTTCACACTCTTAATCGTGGTAAGCTGGTGGTGAGTTTATGCAGTACTTGTGAGTCTGGAACATTGGGAGAGGATAAAGTGATGGGGAAGGTAGTTTACTGTGAAGCAGGACGTGAAGAAGGAGGCAATGGAGGTCAAGGTCAAGACCATGTTGTGAGAAGCTTAAAAGGAGCTGGTGTGATCGTTCAACTTCTAGAACCAACTGATATGGCCACTTCAACTTTCATTGCTGGATCTTATGTCTTTTTCGAAGACGGTACAAAGATCTCTCAATACATCAACTCCACCAAGTAAACCAGCCAATCTCCTCTCTCACTTTCTCCCTTCTTACCTCTGCTGTTCTTGTTGATCCTCACACAATCGAACTTAACAGGAATCCTCAAGCCGTTATCTTTAAAACAAAAACAACCAAAATGTTAGCTCCCTCAATTGCTTCCTTCTCAGCAAGAGGACCTCAACGAATCAGCCCCAACATTCTCAAGGTTCTCTTCTCTCTATCCTAATCTCTCACTCTCTCTCTCTCTCTAATCCTAATGTGACCCCGGTTTTTTCGACAGCCTGACATTTCAGCGCCAGGACTAAACATTCTCGCGGCATTCTCGAGACTAGCATCGGTAACCGGTTATTCAGACGACGATAGACACACATTTTTCTCCATAATGTCAGGAACATCAATGGCTTGTCCTCACGCAGCAGCTGCAGCAGCTTATGTCAAATCATTCCATCCTGATTGGTCTCCAGCCGCAATCAAATCCGCCCTAATGACAACAGGTAACTAAAATCAACTAATTCATCAACCAAACAAAAAACTTCAACATAAAGTTCCAACCTTTACACTTCTCTACAGCTACACCAATGAGGATCAAAGGCAATGAAGCGGAACTAAGTTACGGGTCGGGTCAAATAAACCCGAGAAGAGCGATTCACCCGGGTCTAGTCTACGACATCACCGAAGACGCATACCTAAGATTCCTCTGTAAAGAAGGGTATAATAGCACAAGCATCGGACTTTTAATCGGCGATAAGAATAACAACACGACGAAGAAGGAATACAGATGCGAGAATTTCAAACGAGGGTTAGGATCCGACGGGTTAAATTACCCGTCAATGCATAAGCAAGTGAGTTCTACGGATACGAAAGTGTCGGAGGTTTTCTACAGAACGGTGAGGAATGTGGGATACGGACCATCGAAGTATGTGGCTAAGGTTTGGGCACCGAAGGGTTTGAGAGTTGAGCTTGTGCCTAAGGTAATGAGTTTCGAGAGGCCTGGAGAGAAGAGGAATTTTAAGGTTGTGATTGATGGAGTTTGGGATGATGAGACGATGAGAGGGATTGTGTCTGCTTCTGTGGAGTGGGATGATTCGAGAGGACATCTTGTGAGAAGCCCAATTCTCTTGTTTCGATCCGATAACGATTACCGTTAAAAAGATGAGACTTTTTTTGTTTTTTGTTTTAGATCATTATTTGTTTTTAAATTGTAGTGTTTGTTTGTTTTGAAAAAAAAAAAATTTAGTGTTGTTGAAACTTGAACTATCCGAATGGTAACTGCGTTTATAATTGCGGGAGAAGCGTTTATAATTGCGGGAGAAGTGCGGTGCGGTTCAAATAGTAACGAAAATAAGTATATACATACAAATGTATATGTAAAGATTTTGAAATTTGTTGCGGTGCGGTTTTGGGTGCGGTACCCGTGTATATATGTTGAAGAAACAAATTTTTAAAGCGAAGGACAAATCTCCTACAAGAAGTAACAAACACATGGATTTTTCCGAAAAGTATTTGTTAAGTGTTTATCGGAAAACACAAAGAAAATGTGGTTTCTGTAACGCATGATCTTACAAAAATGTTTGATGATGGACCATTTACGGTGAAAAAGATTGGAAAAGTGAATTGAATGCCTTTCAATTTTATTCATGAACCAAACAATCAGAAGAAAGAGAGAGTCAAACAAATAACCAAAATGTTCCACTCTGCTATCATAATAGCTAAATGACATGAAGACACTCGAAGAAGTCAAAGATCACACTAACACAGCACCTAGAAGCAATTTATATATTGCTGGCGAAGGAAAGGCCTTCCTTAGCCAACACATCTAGGCTCTCAACAGAAGGTTGTGCCCTTGCAACCTTAGCAATTGCCTGGTTCTCTTCAGGAGTTCCACCTTCTAAAAACACTCCAACCACTTTCCCTTCTTTAATCCAGTAGCTTCCGAATTTCGGCTTAGGCGATCTCGGGTCATTGTCCCCAAACAATACGGTTTCTCCAACATTGTCACCATAGAATTGCCATGAGAGATTAAAGGCTCGAGAGTAGAAGTATGGAAGATAGTCATATTCCGGGATCGAGTTCCCTTCCTCAGCAGCCTTAATTGCCTGCAATATTCATTATAATCGATTCAATTTGGATTATCTGTACAATTCATTTGTGACATACTGTTAAGACGGGAAGAAAAAGCATTTTTATTAGTTACCTTAACGGCTTGTTCAGCGGATTTGCGAGCATGGTCAACGTGTTCAACGCGTCTCATTTCGTTGTAGAGTTTCATCGGGAATGTGGCTATATCACCAATGGCGTATACATCTGGGAGGCTTGTTTTGAAGAACCCATCAGTCTGCAACCAAAAAAAGATCTCATAAGTTACAATAATGGAAAACTTCAGATACAGAAGAAATCGGAGTATGCAAGTCACAAACCTTCAAACCGCCCTTCTCTTCTTCAACTTGACCTTTGAAGAGTGATATAATCGTTCTAGCACCGACACCCACAATCACGATATCAGCTTCTAATGTTCTTCCGTCCTTCAATTTCACCTCAGTGACCTGCATTATTAAGAAACAGAGCGATATTGTTGAAGCAGCGAAGAGAAATAATGTAGTTTGTCAAGTTTGAATGGTGATATTAATTGCTAACCTCTCCATTTGAGTTGGTATTGAAACCGGATGCAACAGTGCCTTTGACAATGTTGATTCCTATGTTTGCGTAGTAACCCTCGTAGAAGGAAGCAATGCCAGCGGTGAAAAGTCGAGGCACTTTTCAAAGACAAAACAAAAAGAAAAGGAGTTAAGCAAAGGGAGAGCGATGAGAATTCCATCTTTTTGGCTTAATGTATCCACTTACTGCACCAAGGTTCTGGATAAACCATTGTAACTTCGAGGTTGTTAGCCTTCAGAGCAGCACTGAGTTCAAGACCAATGTAACCACCGCCAACAACCACGGCCTTTCCTTTTTCCTTAGATTCCATTGCACAACAAAGGTGATCAGCATCTTCGAGTTCTCTTAGGTAGAATATATTCTTAGCATCTGCACCTGGGACGCCNACAGAAGAACCAGTTGCAGCTAGCAAAGTTTGGTACTTGAAGACTTGTCCAGTACCACTGACAAGTGTCTTAGCAGCAAGATCTGCTTTGACAATCTCTGTGTCCAAAATCAGCTCAATACCTGCAAAAATAGGAGCAACAGAAACGACATGTAAGAGTGAAGAGACATTGTGTTATTAAGCACACTAAAAAAAAGAAACCTACCATTTTCTTTGTACCATTGAGGGAACTGTTTCTCTCCCCCACTTCCAGCACATACATAGAAATTCGGAAGTGTAACTTTATCTGTGTACCATGAGAACAATGATCTAATTAAGAACCAAACTAAACTTAAACCCAAATGATGTAATCAACAAAGGTGTATGATCGAGTTTTACTGGCGAGGTGAATATATCCCTTGCTAAGTGCAGGACGCTCATATGGAGGCACCTGTTTAACACAAAATTGTCAATACTATAAATAACAAGAATCCTGAAGATATATAGATCTCAAGAAGCTACGCCTAAATAAAGTTTTTAAGTCCTTGAATCACTGATTCATCATGAACCTACTAGTTCCCTGGAAATGATAGCAAGTTCACCAGGCTTGACACCTTGCTTGGCGAACTCTCTAGCCGCGTATCCCTGTGAATCAGAACACCCACAAAACAACAATAAATCAATACTTTGAAACTTTTTCATTCTTCTGTATGAATTGGAAACTTGTCCAACAGTAGTAGCTCAATCGTCATCGTTCTCATCTACTTCATACTTCTTATGAATCCAAAAAAATCAATAGATCTAAAGATGCAAATCAGTAAAACTTCTTCAGTGATGAGGATTCCAAAAGCGAAACAGTGAGCAGTACAGTGTGACGATCCGTAAGCGAAGACATAAAAAAACACAAATCCGATATCAAAGAAAAACAAAAGGAGAAGAATAGAGAAACTTACGGCGGCGACACCACCTCCGATGATCACATACTTGAAGCTCTTCTCTTCCGCCATTGATGCGATCGAATCGTCTTTTGTCTTTTTACGGTTCTTCCTTTTGGATCCGAGAAATGTGATTGGGTTAGGAGTTTATATAGGGAGCCTCTCAGGTGTAGAAAGAATCTTATACTACGTGCCTTAATTTAAACCGTTAGATATTTCACTTTCGAAATCAAAATAACATTCTTGACCCGGCCTTACTTAACACGCGACAGATCTGGTCGATGTGAAACGAGTGGGACATTCAGATTTAAATTCTGGTAGGACCCGGTTTATTGATACCTTTCATATTTGGAAATCTTAATTTATTCACATTTAGCAAAGAGAGTATATATATCTTTTATATAAGAAATCATTACGCTACTTTGTCAGCAACCACTAGTCAAATTGATGAATAAAAGTAATATATTTAAGGAGTTGTTGGTTCATTGGAATTTTTGTGTATCATAGCAATTACTAAGTTTTGTTTATATGTAAAGTTTAATCCGATTATCAATGTCAGTAAACCAATTTCATAATATCTTTGGATATAAAACTAAAGTTAAAACAAGAACGCTATCTTGAGCCCTAACCGGATGGGACAAAAAAGGATATGTATCCACTAAATCATAAGAGGAGAAACAAATGTCAAAATGATGAGCTAAATTCTAAATGAGTTGAAAGATTAAAGACAAAATGGACTTGCAGAAGTTGGGACCTAATTTGTTAAAGATGTGACCACTATATTAACTTAAGTATTAAATGATGTGGCCCTTGGAAAACATTGATATTGGGAGAGGCCTAAAACTCGACCCGGACCGGTCATGCTTACAATGACGAGTGTTTCTAAATCCAAATTAATGTCAAAGAGACAGAGATACGGCTTGTACAAGACACTAGGAATCTGATTCACTGGACGTGTCAAAAGTACCCTTTTGATTTTGACATGTGTTAATCAATTTAAGTTTATATCTGTAATCTACTACTATGTGTGAATAATAATAGTCGGATGATTTTTTGACATTTACTAATAAGAATCTTTTTCGAAGATGCTTGCTTCTATATAAATGTAGCTATTAATTAGCACTCGAATTTATTTTAGTTTCATGTACAGTAAGTATGCTTTATTTTTGAGGATGACGAATATTATCTGACAAACCATAGAAGATCAAAATTCATTCAGTTATTACGGGCTTACGTTAATGGGCCATTCTGATCTGTCAGATTTCGAATAACATTTGTAAGCTTGCCGTATATTACCCATTATGTAATTTTATAATTCGTACCATTTCCATGCTATTTTTCCTTTTTCTAGACCGCAAATGATTTATTTTTTAAAAGGGTAGATAAAAATCATATATATAAAAAGAGAAGAGAACGAAGATTAGATGTTTGCGTATTGCATATATTTTTGTTTGGTAATTTGCATTGCATATTGTTGAATGGGATATAGACAAAAAAAGAAAGATATAGTTCTCACCTTGTTGGGTGGTATACAAACTAAACAAAACTTTAACACCTAAGTCAACTAAACTGTTGTTAGGAAAAAAAGTAAGAAATGCATATATAACTTTCATTTGTACCTATATATATTAGTTGCAGGCCTAGTATGCAGACATAGTGCTATGCACAATGGCCACAAGGGGTCAAATATCTGACCTTGATCGAAGGTGTTTTAACTTAAAACTTCTTAGCAAGTCAAGAAAAGTTCAATGTTACTAGTTAGAACTTAGAAGACTGATATTAATGAAAGGTATGTAATATTTTGTTATAAATAAACATTTGGTGATAGATATGTAATAATATGAATCATTGCTATATCCAATTTGCGATTGAAAAATATATAAAAAATCTATTCATTTTTAAAGACTAATCGGATAATTCGGTGATATGAGTGTAAGTTCTACCTAAAAGACCATGATGACAAACCCTAATTCTAAAAAGTATACTTAATTATTCGTTGTGGTCCATTCCTTTTATTGATTCTTCCTGGATTTGCGATTTAAGCTTTAAGAAAACTATAATATGCTTAATACTATATGCTTTAAAAATCAGATTAGCTTTAAGAAAACTAGTTAACTTTAAAAAAAGCTAATGTTGTTTTCACTTTTGAATATTCAAGAGAGAAACATTATAATTTTCCTCGAGCGAAGTGATGTATATTAATTATATTTATAGACTTATAGTGATGAAAGACCAGCATTATTGCCAAATGTACATTAGGTCCATCATTATCGCCTTTTTCTTAAGTTTTAATCAATTTCTTAGAAAAAAAATATAAATATCAATGCACAGCCTGATAAACCAATTACAATAATAAAAGATAATCATACCAAACAAAAATCATCAATTTTTCATTGCAAAGTGACATGGTTATAATCGACAAAAACAGATTAAACTCGTTTGCTTAAGAGTTAAAAATTCAAAAGACACATGTCAACGACTAGGACACGCAAAAAAGTAGTAGTGATCAACATGTCAATATAGTCTCCATCGAATTAATCAAAAGAAATAATAATCTCGTTGTTACATGAGACCCACAAACATATGATATGGGTCCCATATTTTGTTCTTCAAACTGCCCAGAAAAATGCAGAATCCTTGTGAAACCTCTTCAGAAATATACCGACGAAAAACCCAACAAAAGAAAAGAGAGAAGAGATAGAAGACGAAACAACAGCTTTTCTTTGTCTCTCTGCTTCGTCAATCATCTTCATAAAGTTCTTCGATAATCTCTCCAGGTACTGTCTTACTCTTGAGCATAGATGATTCAAAATGATGAAACTAGAGTATCATCATCTTCGTCTAAGTTTTGTTTTTGTTACCCAATGATTTTAGTTTTTCTTTTGTTCATGTCTGTTTTTTAAGCCAATAGTACATGTCTGTTTGCTTATCATTAAAAAAGAAAAGGTAAAATCATAGCAACACGAATGTGCCTCAAAATTTAGATTCAAATTTCTTATTTTTAAAAAGATTGTAACTTTTGATTTGGCGATGCATCATATTTGATATGAAAATCCTCACTTTTTAATTTGTGAAGATCTTTTTGGAGAAGTAAGGCATGAAACCGATAAATTTTTACCAAGAACCATCTGCAGTTGCAGATATGTGGAACTAGATTGTCCAGATATGTGACTGTTTCATAGGTTTTTCGGTTATGTTCATTAGTCATTGATCAAATCTATTGTTAAAATGAATTGATGAATTATTTTTATTTCGAAATTGCTCTGTTCTGTTCTGTTCTGTGCTGTTCTGTTGTGTTGTGTTCTTATGAATCTGTGGTCTCTGTAGAGTTCGAATTTCATAAGACAGAGATTTGATCCATAAATCTTCATTTAAATTGTGTTTTTACTAATTTTTGAAGATAAATTCAGGTTTGTGTGGGATCAAAAGATGTATCTGCCAGTTTAGATTACTCGCATTACCGCGGTTACTAAGATGCTGTGTGACTGAGTTTTAATGTTATGGGTTCATTTGCCGGAAAGTGTGAAATTGTTGAAGACAAAGAAGACCGTCAAAACTCGATTGTTTACTCGGCGAAATCAACCGCTATTCCACATTCTGGATCAAGCATTGTCGACGACAAGGATCTAGAGCGACCAGTACTGAAATTAGGTTACAGAGGTTCATTAGAAGATGATATCAACCAACTTTTCGAGTCTATAAGCATTCGAACATCCGGAATGATTCCTTCTTACCAAGTTGGTGCAAGCAGTAGCAATAGAAACAACAGTCCGTTACAGCGTAACGCTTTGAAAAGTCCCGCAAATCCCGGAGGACCTCGATCACCTAGCAAGAGAAATGCGGAACCAGCGACATTAAAACAAGCTTTGAGAGATTTATGCGTCTCCAAGGCATCGGAAACCGCATCTACCAAACGGATTCCTAAGACTAGTAGTACCGGAGGCTCAGTTTATGGTTCGGTTTTAGTTGAACCGGGAAGTGGAGCTAACGAAGAAGGCAAAGCAGTTCTTATTGAGCTACTCGACGAGGCTCAAAGCGGTTCAGCGGAGAGTATATCGCAGCAGCTTCGTCTTCTTAAGATACATTCTTCGAGCCAAAACTCTCAGGCATCAAAGCGGTATTGCGATGAGATGACGATACTTAAAAAAGAAAAGAACTTGTCTCTTGACGACCAAGAATTGGGTATTGCAAGGAGGAGCTTTGGTTCATCATCTCCCGGATCAGGGAACAATAAGACAGTGGTTGGACTGAAATCAGTTAGAAAAGTGAGGTTGTTGTATGCTAATACACCGAGTTCCACCATAGTTAACGGCAAGAGAGTGGCTAAGTTAACCAGAACCATTCCTCGTGGTGGAGGAGCTAAACCAGCACTCAGGAACAACAAAGGTTCCTTGAAGAAGAAGGCTACAAATGTGTATGATGAAGTAGATGGATTCTATGATCCCATTGCAAAGGAACTTCTTTGCCATAGATGTCATTTCGCTTTGAAGAACACTGCAGCAAAAGAAGAGCCCTCCAAAGATTCACATCTAGAAGCAGATCTTGAGCCAAATCCAAGAGTCAAAGAAGGTTGTTTAGATGAGTTGGTTTCTGACTTCTCCAGCTCAAGCTATGAGAGCTCTCATGAGATCAGTGCTAGTGCAGAGACAAAACTTGATAAGATAAGAAGCTCTCTGGATCTGATGAATTCAGAGACCTCTCATGTTTCTTTAACATCTGCATTCGGTAATAAAAACATCAAAGATATTGCTGAATACGGCAACAATGAGATCATTGAGGAACATTCTCTATCTGGCAAAGAAGTTGATCAGAAAGATTCTGTCTATATGTCGGAACAGAGTGTGGAGATTGGTTCTTTCAGTGAGAAATCTGTTGTGATGAATCCAGATAGTCCTCCAAACAAACTCAGCTTGGACGGAGCAGCTATTGAAGATGTCAACGAAAACTCAGAAATCGAAAACAAAGGCGAGCAATGTATCGGATACAACAGTTCAAGCACGAGTATCAGCGAGGAAGAACAAGAACAGAGCAACAATATAATGACAAGGTCTAGCTTTGGAAACAGACCTCACATGTCTAAGGATGTGAGATGGGAAGCTATTCAACATATAAGGGCACAACATGGGCTCGGTTCATTGGGTCTTAGGCACTTCAATCTTCTGAAAAAGCTCGGCTGCGGCGATATAGGAACTGTTTATCTCGCTGAACTCACGGGAACAAACTGCTTGTTCGCTATAAAAGTGATGGATAATGAATTCTTGGAGAGGAGGAACAAGATGTCTAGGGCTCAGACCGAGAAAGATATTCTCAAAATGCTTGATCACCCGTTTCTTCCGACTTTATATGCTCACTTTACTTCGGATAACTTATCGTGTTTGGTCATGGAATGTTGTCCGGGGGGTGATTTACATGTTTTAAGGCAAAAACAGCCCGGGAGGTGGTTTCCCGAGCCAGCAGCTAGGTACATTGTTTCTTACGACTAGTGCTAAAATTTTATGCTTTATGATTTGTCATGTAAATACTAATTTTGTTTTCTCACAGGTTCTATGTCGCGGAGGTGCTTCTCGCATTGGAGTATTTGCATATGCTCGGGGTTATATACAGAGATTTGAAGCCCGAGAACATTTTGGTACGCGATGATGGACATATCATGGTGACAGATTTTGATCTCTCTTTAAGGTGTACGGTGAGCCCAACGCTTCTGAACTCGTCATCTCCACTCCACGCGGATGCGATGAGGCTCTCTTCAGGTAGCCGCACTGGATCTAACTGTATCGAGCCATCGTGTTTCCGGCCTAAACTCTCCCGTGGATCAGGGACCAAGAAAAAGGCCAAACAACACCGCATAATGATGAAGAAACTCAAGAAATCTGACCTAATCGCACGGTTCAAATCATTGCCTCAGCTCGTGGCGGAACCAACAGATGCAAGATCAAACTCTTTTGTAGGAACACACGAGTATCTTGCACCTGAGATTATCAAAGGTGAAGGTCACGGTGCAGCGGTCGATTGGTGGACGTTTGGGATATTTCTATATGAGCTGCTTTACGGGAAAACTCCGTTTAAAGGGGCTACTAATGAGGAGACTATAGCTAATGTAGTGCTTCAGAGCTTGAAGTTTCCTGATAACCCTAATGTGAGTTTTCAAGCTAAGGATCTTATAAGAGGTTTGTTGGTCAAGGAACCGGAGAACCGGTTAGGGACAGAGAAAGGAGCGGCGGAGATAAAACGGCACGCGTTCTTCGAAGGCTTGAACTGGGCGTTGATCCGGTGTGCGATTCCGCCTGAGCTTCCGGATTTTTATGACTATGGAGTTCCGAATCATGAAGGGAAAAGCAATTACTTGGATTGCAAGGCAGTTGGGGAACATCTTGAGTTTGAGTTATTCTAGACTCTAGAGGAAGATGAAGAAGCTTACGTGTTATTTAAAAACCTTTCGTAGAACTCTTGCTTGTGCCGTACGTTACACAGTCACTTTTTGGGTTTAATATATTGTTATTATATTTTTTCTCGTTTTGTTTAAACAAAGAAGTATCATTATTTGGTTTTAAATATTTTTTCCCCAAATACAAAATTACTAGAAACAAATGTGATCTTGATTGATTTCTGTCTTTTACTGAGATTGAGAAGTAGTATCTTTTAAAAACCTAACAATGAAATGATTGTAATTAGCGAAAAAGGACAATTCATTAGTTAATTATGATTAGTGCACTAGACAATTTTTTCCCCTAGATCCGCAACTGACCCATTCTTTGGTTTACGCCAATATAATTTCCCATCTGAAACCGATGTTAGGTATAATATGTTGTCTATCTTCAAGAGACAGCAATTGGTCACCAAAGAATGTTGTATGCCCTTAAAAGAATAGAGCTTTTCTCCCAATACAAGAGTGTGTTTGACGGTGGTATCATCTAGTGTCATGGACATCCAAGAATTTGTCTTTGGTTGAAATGTCTCGCCATAGTCTTGGGGTTTCTTGGACCTTGAACCCCCGATCACTAGGATCCGACCATCTTTAAATACCTTGGCAGCTGGAGAAGCTTGTGGTAGACGCAGGACGGTGGTAGACTCCCCAACATACATCTACCTCTTCGAGGTTCTACAGCTACGAAGGTATTTAATGACGGTACGTAGGATCTTAGTGATTGGAGGCTCCATGTCCAAGAAAAGCCAAGATTATGCAGAGACTTGGAAGTCCACAACACTAGATACCACTGTCCAAAATAATGAGGTTTTTCTAATGTGTGGATAGTTTTATTACATGAAAGGTTAGAGCATGGTCAAAGAGTTCTTAGATAACTTTTTTTTATTTTTTTGATAATATCTTATTTACATACAATATCATTGACATTTATTTATTTTTAAATCATTCTAGCGGCCGTACCACTCAAACATGTAAAACGACTCATATTTGGTGTGCACATAATTTGTTTGAGAGACGTGATTTAAGAGATATTTGGAGATTCGTTCAATGGTCTTAACAAGTTTTGACCCTTGATGGATTGGACTATATTCCTAATTTCTTTTGACTTATGCTATTGTCATTTTATTTTACTTTACTCTAGGAGATTTTCAGTAATGAAAAAAAAAAATTTATAATTGAAAAAAATCAAAACTAAGACTTTAAATACTTGTAATTTTGGAGTGTTACACGTGAATCGTGATATTGTTTAGGAAATCATCATATTATGTACAATTTTTTTCACTTTTTCTGTGATAACCTAACAATATCTATCCTTTCATACTCTTGAAAATCTGCTCATACAGGTATATATCTTAGAATAAGAGTCCAAAACAATAAAAAAAAAATTTGACCAAAAAAAAAAAAGAATAAGAGTCCAAAACAAAATTTTGACGAATATTTGTCTAAAAGCTTATTTTCCAGAGTGCTAATTAAAAATAAATAAATAGTAACGTACGTTAAAGATCTGTTCATGTGTAAAGTTTTGGTAACGTTTGGTAATTTGTTGCCTAGTAATTGTTAGGATAGAATACATATTAGCATCCCAAGCCTTGAAATTGTCGATTTATTTTTATTTTTTAAATTAAAATTGGAAATACCATAAGCGAGAAAAAGAGGTAAAAAATATTCCCTCTGTTTTTTTTATAGGATGTTCTAGGTTTTTTCACATATTAAGAAGTATTGTATAATTACATTTTTAACCTTGTCATAAATGTACATTATTTCCATATGGAATAATGAATATCCTAATTCTCACATTCAATTGGGATAAAATAGGAATTCTATAGCTAATTTATGCATACAAAAGTCAGAAAATCTTTCTTTTATAAACAAATTTTTTTTCTAGAAAATCCTATAATAAAGAACAGAGGGAGTATATGGTTAGGCGAAGAACTTTATAATATACTGTATGTTGTGAACTACCTAATCTCGTGGTATGCAGTTTGGTCAAGTAAAAATTTCAGACCGTTAAAAATTTACAGAGCAATCGTAAGAAAAATGAAAGAAGGAAAAGTGACATGGACGATGGGAATTGCGACTTGGGTGGACCCCACTCCCACACTGATCTTAGCAATCGCTTCGTTTCGCAATCACAAAATTAGCAAAAAAAAATCAAAAAAAAAATCAGCAAAGCTTATTAGCGAACCCGCCACTCATTTGATTTCCATTTATTTTTCCTCGATTTTCTCTATTTGCTTCCAGATCTCTCTTCTCTCACTCGTCCCAATTTTTGTATTCTCAGTCTAGGATTCACCGGCGGTGAGGGATATGGTGGTGATTCACGGAGTGTCTGTTACTCCACGCTTCCCTCTTCCTTCTTCCTCTGCTCGAACTCTCAACACCGGCTTTAATACCAATTCCACTCTCGCTTTCTTCCTCCAAAATCACCCTCTCTCTCGTACGCCTCTTTCTCTCTGACGCCATTCTTGTACTAATTGATCTATTAGAATGATTTAATACTAAGTGTGAGATCAGCTGCTCTACTAGCTTACTGTGATGAAATTGAGTAGAAGAAGATACTGATTGTCGAGAATATAGTTTATTCATTTGTTTTTTTGAAGGATTTTGAGCAAAATTTGGTTGCTGCTTTTAGTTTTCCTTCTCTAGATACCTCCTCTTGATTAGATCCATGTCTGTAGGGAAGATCTTTGCTGGGAAACAATCTGCGGAGTTTGATTCCTCGTCACAAGCTATCGCTGCGTCAGCGAAAGTCTTAGTACCTGATAATCTTGATGATGATCCTGACAGTTTCTTAGAAGAACCACAGGTGGATATCTTTGTCATCTCTCCTCTTTAATCAGTGAGTTATATATATACAATGCAGAGGCATATTGTTAGAGGTTGAACCTTCTTCTGTACATTACAGAGTTGTTGGATATTTTGATATGATAACATATATTTTTCTTCTTTTTGGTAGGGATTTGATATAGAAAATCAAACAATGGCAGAGAATGAGGTAGTAAGAACAGAAGACCAAGCGTCTTCGAGTGAAGTTTACAGTGATGCCAAAGCCCTCAAGGAGAGAGGGGTGAAACCAAGGATAGTTCCCCCACCTGGTGATGGGAAGAAAATATATGAGATAGACCCCATGTTACGAAGTTACAGCAGTCATCTTGATTACCGGTAATTTTTATTTCTCCTATGTGCTTCAAGTTGTTTCAGTTATAAACTATACCTGCTTGAGACGTAAGCCTCCAAATCTTAATACATTGAACGAATTATTTCACATTTTGATGTAGAAGTTTGTAGCAAGGCTACATGTTGTTGTTACTTTTGATTCCGCTTAAGTATCTTGCATTTATGTTGGCTACAGTTATGGACAGTATAGAAGATTGCGTGAGGAAATAGACAAGTATGAGGGTGGTCTGGAGGCATTCTCTCGTGGCTATGAAAAGTTGGGATTTTCGCGCAGGTAACTATTTGCTACCACCAATAGTTCTTCAGTATAATACCAAGTTTAGGCTGTAGATGTTGCAACAAAGAAGAAACAGTCATTGGAGACTGCACGTATATTTTGCAGTAAAAAAGCTTGATGGTAGCCAAACTAGTCTTGTTTCAGCTACATCATCTTAACGCTGAAGTGGCACTTTGATATCATTTCATCAATAGCATATTATATGATTCCCTAATGGCAGTTTCATTGCAATTTCAGTGATGCCGGTATAACTTATAGAGAGTGGGCGCCTGGAGCTAAGGTTTGTTTCTTTTAGTTCCCACTAGAAAAGGATATGTTGTTTCAGACTGTAGACAGAATCTTTGCATTTGCATTTTGTGTCCGCAAAGTAAATATTGGTCATATAACAAGGGTCGAATATTGTCCTACAGTCACTATGTGGTAGAAATGCTATAGCTGGTCATGTGAGGATTAACTTTTAAATCTTGCTGCCCCATCTTGGAAAATCTGAGAATTAGTCTAGGCATTATGAAACCTGTCTCATGTAGGAGTGATTGGTTTGCTTAGTCAAAACTGAGTGTAGGAGGTTTAGCATGTTAGTTGCATCTCTATGGCAACTTGTACTTCTTGATTGTATGTTACGTGTGCATATTTTATAACTAGTTTGGTTGTTTTCCTAAACTTCTATCCTCGCCTGTTTCAGGCTGCATCACTTATCGGAGATTTCAATAACTGGAATCCTAACGCAGATATCATGACTCGGGTATGGCCTATTGACTACTTTGCTTAACTTGGTAAATTCATTTAAAACTTGAAATTCTATTGAATTCCTACCAATGATTCTCTCATCAAATTTTTTACAGAATGAATTTGGTGTTTGGGAGATCTTTTTGCCGAACAACACTGATGGTTCGCCTGCAATTCCTCATGGCTCACGTGTAAAGGTAACTAACAAGTTGCTTTGTTCATTTATTTCTCACTGTTGCAAGCAATCTTTTTAATATTATGCACAGAAAGATATGTTTTTCTGCTGCGTATGTTTAAAACTTCGGTAGCATCAGCCATCAGATATAGAAAAAGGCAAACGCTTTGGTTGTTATGGTCATCTGCTTAGTAATCCAAAAGATGTATATCAGTATGGAGTGCATCTACAATGCCTTCACAAAAATATTTTTTGCTTGTCATTTGTATACACGTGGATAAAATCGCAATGAGTTAATACATATTTGACTGGAAGTTCTAAGAATATTATGTAATGACTATGAAGTAATCTGATGCCAAAAACTCCAGATTCGTATGGATACACCATCTGGCATTAAAGACTCAATTCCTGCTTGGATCAAGTTCTCGGTGCAAGCTCCAGGTGAAATCCCATTCAATGGCATATACTATGATCCTCCAGAAAAGGTAAGGTTCTGCAATCTTTTGAATAAGTATCTTGTGTAAAACAATTGTGTCAGTGCTAGTCTGAACTTTTTGAAGATTCAGAATTTTAGATAAGTTGGTACTGTCAAGGCAAAAGTCATGGATTTTTTCTTGGACGATCTTAAACGCATATGTTTATTATTGAACCAACATATTCAGTAATCTATATCCCTCTATATGATATGAACAATGAATGAACATATGCTACATCCCATTTATGTATGCTTACAATTTAACGTTGGTTCTCTTATAAACACCAACAGATACTTTTGGTTGTCCCTTCAACGGTTCTAAATTTCTTTTCAGGAGAAGTATGTATTAAAACATTCTCAACCAAAGAGACCTAAGTCGCTGAGGATTTATGAAGCACATGTTGGCATGAGTAGCACGGTGTGTGTCTGCTTCTACGTCTTAAATAATAATATTTTGGTCCTTAACATGTTTGTTTGTTCAGTATGGTTGTTCGACTATAATGACATAGATCCCATTTTATGGATATATCTCTATATCACGTGAATGATAACAGTGTACTTGTTATGCAGGAACCAATGGTCAACACTTATGCTAACTTTAGAGATGATGTTCTTCCACGCATCAAAAGGCTTGGCTATAATGCTGTTCAAATCATGGCTATACAAGAACATTCATATTATGCCAGTTTTGGGTATTTTTTAACCTAAGTTAGCTCTAGTAGAATCCTAGATATTTGCATTTAATTTATTGTTGCAAAATTATACGCCTTTGTGCCATGATGTTATCTATTTCCTCAGGCAGCTAGTAGTGTAGGAATCTCAATTCTTATTGTTATTTCTTACTGAGGAACATGGCCGTGCCTATTATGAACGCAGGTACCATGTCACGAACTTTTTTGCTCCTAGCAGTCGTTGTGGGACTCCAGAGGAACTAAAATCACTGATAGATAGAGCTCATGAGTTAGGCCTGGTCGTTCTGATGGATATCGTTCATAGGTAGTGAAAGTTTTCATGAAAGCAAACAATCAGATCCACCTTTTGGTCTTTCACAAAGTCGTTTAATATTGCGATTCTCTAACCTGCACAGCCATGCTTCAAAAAATACATTGGATGGGCTAAACATGTTTGATGGAACTGATGCTCACTATTTCCACTCTGGACCCCGGGGTAACCATTGGATGTGGGACTCGCGTCTTTTCAATTATGGGAGCTGGGAAGTATGTAACTTCTTCGTTTATTTTTAGTCGAAAATACTGTGAACCGATAACTGCCTTGAGCAAGCATTAGTTCCAACAGTCTCTTTTCTAACAGGTATTACGATATCTCCTTTCGAATGCACGGTGGTGGCTAGAAGAATACAAGTTTGATGGATTTAGATTTGATGGTGTTACCTCAATGATGTATACTCATCATGGACTCTCGGTACTTCAACCTTTTCTACAATGGATGGCTAATGCTTTTTTTTTTTTTGCTTTCCCATGTTATCCAATTTTGTTTCAGGTTTTAGGCAAGTCTTACATCTGACCTTCTACTTTTTTGGGTTTTGGATAGGTTGGATTTACTGGAAATTACACTGAGTATTTTGGATTGGAAACTGATGTGGATGCTGTGACTTATCTCATGCTGGTAAATGATATGATTCATGGGCTCTACCCTGAAGCGATTACCGTTGGTGAAGATGTAAGTTTTCTGAATTTCGTCTTTATCACCACCGATCTGATAGAATTTTTGAATAAAGTACCGTAATCTAAGATAAGCCCTAACAAGACAAGTTAAGATAACCACCACATAAATATTTTGCTTCCTATCTTTCGGAAAGATTCTTTCCTAATTCCCATATACCTTCACACTCGAAAAGGTGAAAAAATTTACCACGCTAACATACTAACTGTATAGTCTGCTATCTTCTTACTCTTGCAGTGAGACCTCTGTCATTAAATCAATTACCTGGTTAATTCTGCAAAATAAAAAGTTGCTCTACAGAGCCATAAGGGATACATATGGGTTTATCATATTAATGATAGTCCAATGCAGAAGACTAACCAAATCAATGTCAACTGACAAGTGAAAGTTGGTATATATATTTTTGGTGCTTTTGTGATCTATGCTTATAAGATTGTTTCGTTTCAGGTTAGTGGTATGCCAACATTCTGTATTCCTGTCCAAGACGGTGGCGTTGGATTTGACTACCGTCTACACATGGCTATAGCTGATAAGTGGATAGAAATACTCCAGTGAGTTTCTTTCTGCATTTTCTTTTTAAGTTGCATTTGCTTTAATGTTTGGTGAAATGAGTTTGTCTTACTCTCCTACTTGTTATGTCGGTGAAGGAAGAGAGATGAAGACTGGCAAATGGGCGACATTATTTACACACTTACCAACAGAAGGTGGTCAGAGAAGTGTATTTCTTATGCTGAAAGTCACGATCAAGCTCTTGTTGGTGATAAGACAATTGCCTTCTGGTTAATGGACAAGGTATAGATTAGACGCCATTATACTTTTCTATACTCATTAAACCAAATACTAGAAGTTGAATGTTGTTTGTTCGTTTCCAGGATATGTATGACTTCATGGCAGTAGACAGACCATCAACCCCTCTTATCGATAGAGGAATAGCTTTGCATAAAATGATAAGACTTATAACTATGGGATTAGGCGGTGAAGGGTACTTAAATTTTATGGGGAACGAATTCGGACATCCAGGTACTATATCATTGAAGCTTACTTTTTGTACAAAATGGGATCTGAGACTTGAGACTACATTTCTTCATCTTCTCCTGCAATTTTCAGAATGGATCGATTTTCCCAGAGGCGAGCAGCGTCTTTCTGATGGGAGCGTGATTCCTGGAAACAATTTCAGTTATGACAAATGCCGGCGCAGATTTGATCTTGTAAGTGCTTAGAAGTTGGGTAAGTACAGCATTACTCAAGACTAATGCTTTTCTGTCTTCTGATTCCAAAACGATTCATATGTAGGGGGATGCGGATTATCTCAGATACCGCGGACTGCAAGAATTTGATCGGGCAATGCAACATCTTGAAGAAAAATACGGTGTAAGTCTCCAAGTTGAACGTTGTAGATAATCTCAATTATCCATTAGCTTAGTTCTGATCTTGCATTTGAGCAGTTTATGACTTCGGACCATCAATTCATATCACGAAAAGATGAAGCAGATAGAGTAATCGTATTCGAAAGAGGTGATCTCGTCTTCGTCTTCAACTTCCACTGGACCAGCAGCTACTTCGATTACCGCATTGGTTGCTCCAAGCCTGGCAAATATAAGGTATACACATCTTAACTCTTCTTTTGAAACAGTTGGAGACCTTGGCATTGCTTGTGAAAATAGAATCCGATATTTTTCTACTTTTTGGTATTCCAGATGGTATTGGACTCGGACGATCCTCTGTTTGGTGGATTCAATAGGCTCGATAGCAAGGCAGAGTATTTCACATATGTAAGAAAAGTAAAACCATTAGAGTCAAAGTTTACATTTATTGCGACTGTTCCAATCTCTTGACCAATCATATGCCAATGCAGGATGGCTCATACGACGGACGACCCTGCTCGTTCATGGTCTATGCACCTTGTAGAACCGCTGTGGTTTACGCTTTAGCAAACCACGATCAGGACTTTCAGACTTTAGATCCAAAACCATAATAAGAGAAGAAGAGAGAGAGAGAGTGAAAAAAAGCGTGTTTAGTAGATTAAAATGATGTGAACAAGGTCACCGAGAATGTAAAGTATGGTAACGAAAATAAAACACTAAACTGGAAATTTAGCACTTGATTCCAACTAACCGGAATAAACCGATCATCAACGGTCAACGGCAGCTGATTGGCCTTGGAATTGGATAAACGTTGTATTTATTACTCGACCAAATTGCGGCGATCAGCTCACTAACTGTAAAGTGAAAACCTCAAATTGCAAAGTTAAAAAGATTATCTTCATAAGATACCGGTTTAAAATGATTTGGTCTATATGAATAGTTCCGGTTAAGACAGTCACGCTCCTTTTGCTTCCATTATTAGGATTAAGAATCCAACGGTCATCGTAGAGCGCATCAGATAAAACGGCTGAAAAGCGAATTCTCTGGAAGACGAAGAAGATGCAGCCGACAGAGACGTCGCAGCCGGCGCCGGCGGAACAAGGCCGCCGGCTTAAGGATCAGTTATCGGAGAGCATGAGTTTCAGTAGCCAAATGAAGAAGGAAGACGATGAGTTGTCTA
Organism: Erysimum pusillum; assembly: GCA_900406355.1. Lineage (NCBI taxonomy): Eukaryota > Viridiplantae > Streptophyta > Magnoliopsida > Brassicales > Brassicaceae > Erysimum > Erysimum pusillum. The sequence goes on along the minus strand of OVBW01000014.1, from coordinate 26,535 downwards.
TGAAAGCTTTGTCGGCGTTCAAGGCCAAAGAAGAAGAGATCGAGAAGAAGAAGAAGGAGATCAGAGAAAGAGTTCAAGCTCAGCTTGGTCGTGTTGAAGATGAGTCCAAACGTCTCGCTATGATTCGCGAGGTTTGATTCTTGAATACATTATTTCAATTTGATTTCTGTGTGTGATTCACAATTTCGCTTTTTTTTTTCCCTTTATAGATTCATTGTAGTTTAGATTAGATCAAGTTCTTATGGCTTAGAGAGACTAAAAGGGAAGCAGAATCCAACCTCGTTTTCGGATTTAGTAGTTGAATGTTCTTAAAATAGAAATCTGGATTTGGTTTGGTTTTAGGGTTTTTTCAATTTTAGGTAAATTTTCATAATTTTGGGAAATCAACTTTCTAATGATGATCTATGTGTCATGATCTGGAAAAAGAAGAAGCTCTAAACTTAATTGTGGATTATGTCTGTTTGGTGGGTTTGAAGCTTTAATGGTTAAATGGATTCAGGAACTTGAAGGTTTTGCTGATCCCATGAGGAAGGAAGTTACTATGGTGCGGAAGAAGATTGATTCTCTCGATAAAGAATTAAAGCCATTGGGGAATACAGTTCACAAAAAGGTTTAAGTTTTGCTATTGAGAATTATAAAGCTTCATATAAGTTTGTAAGTAAGCACTGTGTATCGAGATAAACTGCTTAATATCGATTATGAAGATATATAGATCGGACCAATTTTGTACCTCAAAAATTACACCGAGTTGATACTGATTGGACTGAGTTCAGGATTCTTAGGATGCTAATCTTTTTTCTTTTCTTTTCAAAATGTGCAGGAAACAGAGTATAAGGATGCTCTTGAAGCATTCAATGAAAAGAACAAGGAGAAGGTGGAGCTGATCACCAAGCTACAGGAGGTTAGTTCAATATGATCTCACTTCTTTCTACGTTTTCCAAATAAAAACACGGGGCGTGTTTGAATGAACGTTATAGCTGGTCTGATCATGCTACCTATATCTGGATGGTCCGCGTTTGGTCCCACAAATCGGTGTGTCGTCTACCAAACTAATTGGTTTTTAGCTGTTTTGGGGCATAGGAATTCCCTACCTTACAAACTGCTTTAAAATTTCATTGTAGAGTAGATTCGATCAAGTTTTCATTGCCTAAAGACATTGGGCCCATAGTTTTTTTCCAAGAAAAGGCTCCCATTGCAATAGGGGAAGTCGTGATCTTATAGGTTTTGGAATCTAGTCTCCAAGTTTGCCAGTTTCAGTGGTTGAATTCTTGATTCTAAAACGATTTCACAATTTAAAAGTGAGATCAGTATGGGAGTTTCTATATCAGGAATCCTCTTGTTTGAGTGCTTTGCATTGTATATTTGCAGTTAGATTCTCCAAACTAGATGTAACACATGATCTTAGACACTTGTATAATGGGGTTTTCTTCTTTTTTGATGAATGCGCGCAGTTGGAGGGAGAAAGTGAGAAACTGAGGTTCAAGAAGCTGGAGGAGCTAAGCAAGAACATTGATCTAACCAAACCTTAGTGTTTGGACGAGCTAAACAGCGACTGGGATTGGGTTATTGAAAGTTATAATTGGTAAAATTACTGTTAGAGTGTTTTCATTGTTCTTTTATGATTCTAGTAATATAATATATATATAATAAAATAAAAAGTAAGAAGATGTGGTTTTGAACTAGATGTTGCAAAGAAAATGTAACCAAGTTACGATGGCACTACATTATCATCGTGATTCCCAAAATTGTAATAGTAATGTAAAGAAACTAAGTTTGTTCTGGAGCATTTTTATACATAATGAACCGTTTCAAATCTCTTTAAATATGTTTAAGACCACATTGAAAAATTTTGACTCGAGAATTTGAGCTGTAAATGTGAAATCAAGCTGATAAGCATGATAGGATCCAGTTAACAGAGAACATAAGACATACTAGGATTAAGTAATGTATTTGAAATCAGGCTTGTAACGTATGTATAACATTTTCAATAGCATCCCTACTAGTTCGAGTTAAAATAAACTAACTAATAGTCAATGATAGAAACTTTAAAACTTCAATTACTTCCAAAAAAAAATCATATTTAATTTCCTTCCAGTTATGTCATTCTACGTACTGTCTTATGTTAGGCAAATACTATTAATTTGCAGACGAATCCTTAACTACCAAACATGTCCGATAAAGCCAAAAATATATATTAATATATTTTCGTAAAAATATGAATCTGCTATACTTTGGGATTTAATTCAGACCAATTTTTTATAATAAAAATAAAATAAAATCCAAAATGGAATAATCAAATGTTTGGTTTGGTGGCATTAATATCAACGATGCTTCCTTGTAGTTGTAATCTTGTATGAGCATCTCTCACTATATCATATAGAAAGTACATGCATGCATCTACAATAATTAATCATATTTAGCACTTAGCACATCTACAATGTTCCAACTTTTATACCTATCCTTTCGGAGATATCTCTGTCTCTCTTTATATGTGTGCATATATATTCACATATCTAGCGCGTTTTTGTTGCTTTCGAACTATTTTTTCTCTGAACAAATATATATTCCTCATATTCCTCTATTCATTTCCATAAATCTCATGTGATGCTTTATTTTGTATTATATGATCCTTTCACAGTTTAAAAATGGCCGAGACATTAATCATATATAGGTATTGTCACCGTCTTTTATTCGGATCAAAATTCTGTGTAAATTTGTTATGTGTGTCAGTGTGTGTGTTCTAAAGGATGACACGTTCGGTGCCGCCGTAATAGATCGCTTATGTCAAAACATTGTATATGTTTTAAAAAAGACATCTAATATGTTAAATCTAATTTTCTTATAACGAGATGTGCGTGAATGAGTGTAAAATATAAATGTACCGGTCGTGCATGAGCATGGAGGAAAGCTACAAATCGAGCGACACGATCCAAGTTTAAGATACAATTGGAGACATATTGTCTCACAAGTCAAAGTCACAAACTTTTTTAATTGGACCTATATTTTTGTTACAATAATTCATATGCATCTAACAAAATAGATGGTGTATATATTATTGGTGTTATTGTATCCTCTACATAAATTGTATTGGGACATGCTTCTTTCGCTATGCCCATATCTCTTCAATATCTCATCGGTCACATGAATGGCCGTATACGTACAAATACAATGGGAGTTTCAAATGATAAATAAATACAACACGTCTACGTATATATTAGTATATATCCAACATCAAACATGGTTTATAATATTGCTGATACAGATTTCTTGTCTATTTCCCAATTTCCTTCAGTTAAAATAATAAGCATTTCAATGTCGTCTTCCTCGGAAGCTTCTCAAATAAAATAAAATCACAAAGTCTTGCAAGATTAACAAAAGAAAAGAAAACAAGAAGACGATATACATCAAATTAGTGAAAACTGAAACGTGCATGCAAATAATTAAGTCTTTTTAATCTTTAACTAATAAACATGTGGTCTATAAGACTATAATACAAAATAAGAAACTACGTGGACATCTCTGTACTAAGTCATTTCATTACATATACGAAGAACCTTTATTTTTATGAAATGCAACCTTTGCAAAGAAAAGAGGTTAAATTATGTTGATTTTAAAATTTGGTATATGTCTCAAATTCCGTATCAAATATTTTTCTTTCTGATCGAAAACTTAACGGTGTGACTACATAATTTGTAGAGGTTTATTTTTCGTTTCCTATATCCCGTGTTTTAATTGTAAGCTTACATACAAGTTACAACTAACAATATAAGCTTATTGAAACGAACAAAAAGAAAAAACAAATAAATAAAGAAGAAAAAGAGACGATGATTACAAAAAAAAAAGAATCCAATGCGGGAAACGGGCCACGTCATCAAACCGCGAGTTGTGGACGTCCATAACAAGCGGCTGAACAAAACGCCGACATTAGTAGACACGTGGCGTTATGTGGCGGATCACTCGTGTGGCTGGACGCACACGTAGCTTGTCGTTAGTATATGTGACGGTGCTCACTAACCAAGAGTAAAAAAAACCAAATTAAAAAAAATGGACCCCATTTTGATTTTCTAATATTCATGAATCGATGTTATTGTCTCCTCATGTCTTATGAGCTACAGTACTTTTTTAATCAATTAGCTTACTTTACGACAAACTACTTATATATAACTAACTTCAGATTTAAAATTATTTAAGAAACTAGATAGTACTCCTGTAACTGTAAATAAAAGAATAATTACATTTTACCACACATCACGATATTTTTCATAGTAAGTAAACGTGATCAGTTTGCTGATTTTTATATTATCCAATAGTTTATAGTCACGATTTTAACAAACTATCTAAATTGCCTTATGAAAAATGTTCCAGTGCGATCCTTTAAAAACAACTAACATGCTTGGGTTCAATTTTTTACTCAAATACACAAAAAAATAATAATAATAATAATAAATTTAGATTTTTTTGACCAAAAAAGATTGAGAATTGCTGGAGCATGAATAAAACCTTGCGCAAAATTTATCTTTCTAAACATCAGTTCGGTTATTCATATCAAATGTCATGTCGGATTGGGTTTTGATTACCCGGTTCATCCCTAACAAGATTATGGCTAAATTAATCATGTGATTATACTAATAATTGAGAACCGAAAATATCATATTAAAATATCTAACGTTGGAAAAAATATAACAATATAAAACTGGGTATGTCCTAAGTTTGTCATGACATGTGAAAACAATAAGAATATTGAGAAACTACTTACCAAACACCAACCACTACAAGCGCCAACCTTTACCTAATTAAATACAAAGGTGATTAATTTGATACCTGATTAATTAGTTCTTTAGATAAACTTAACATCTAATTCATTACTTTCCTTTGAGATGTTGTCGGGATTTTACTATAAGACTTGTCCACCAAACCTTAATTTATAGGGTCCTGTAATTAAAATTCATAGTTCCCTACCACTTCCACCATTTCACATATATGTCAATATTCAAATAGGCATTTTAGTCTACTGTGTATATATATAAAGAACAGCGTCACAGGGATGTACATATTTAGTATTTATACAGTATTTTCAAACAATTTGTGATTTTAGTTGCCTAATCTTTACAATTAATCGATTAATTTATCCGAAAAAAAAGTTTTACTTCTCTCAAAATTGTCATTAGGTAACCAAATAAACTAACTATTTTGGATCTTCTTAATTCTATAAAGTTGTTTAATTTCACTTTTATCGTTAGTATAGTTGTATAGTTTTGTTGCATTTATACAAACTGTTTACAAACACTGGTGTAATTAATGTAAGTTGCTTTCTAGTAAAGTGTCCCAATCATAGAACTGTCTTTTTCTATGCCAGTTAAGCACAATTATTAGGACTTTTTTCTTTGTTAAATGAAATTATAAATGTTTCTGTCTATCCGATGTAAATGGAATTTAACATACCAATCTACACCTTTGAGTATATATAATGTTTCTCCCATACTCACTAATCATTTCAAGTTTGATTATCATATATCCCAAAAAAAGAGAGTTTGTGATCGTGACCCAATCTAAAAGTTTATCATCACGCCAATAAAGATATATATGGTGGTTGAGGTTCGAGACATTTTTATGTTTTTCGTACGTTAATCATAGAAAGTAATTGACGTTAACATTTCTTGAACCCTCCCAGTTCTCCTTCATTTTTATCGCTAGACTACAAGCATACTGCATACGATTGGTTACATACTATGAATAGTAAATATTGATCAATTTGTAATATTTTTTCTTGCAAAGCACAAGGGACAGATTGTCAAGTCCATCTACGAGTCGTCAAATCACGATGGACTAAACTCCATGTGAAGACACAAAATGTAAAAAAACACTAAATCACTAAGTCCCGATCAAATATAATAAAATTATCACTTCATCGTTACAGCTTACAACTATCATGGAAACGATAATTTGAGCCGTTCCCATCCACAGTTAAAAAGGCCAAAGCGTATACATCATTTCAATCTTAATAATTAATAGTCTTGTATGGTAGGTAAGTATCATATGTTAAATGTTACCAGGTGTGAAAATTCTAGAACTATTAGGAATATATTTAAACAATTATAAATGGACCATTTAATTACCTTTGTGAATGAATAATTTGGGAATAGTTAAAAGACAAAAGGAACTAGAAAACTCACTTTTTGGGTGGCTCTGTGACATTAGGAATCTCTTTTGAGGAAAAGATCATTAGTATATATACATCATTATCCACAACATCTTTAGTTTTTACTAATACTAATTTTCATAACCAAAATACATACTATCAGAAATATGTGAAAAAATCAAATGTTTTTATTATTTAAGCCGTCTAAAATGTTTAACAATAATAATAAAAGCATAACGAGAATACTTTTAAAGTCTGGACCCATGTAACAAATCTTAAACTTCTAAACAATGAAGTGATAGTTTTTTTTTTTTTTTTTGGGCTGAAATGATAGTTTTTTTTTTATACTGTAATATTTATGACAAAATATATTTCCTGCCTAGGATTCTCTCAACTTGTAAATACTTTTATTGTATATGGAATGGGAATTCGCTTATCTCAGATTTTCTTGGGTAATTAAACGTTTTTATTGTCACAGTTTTATGTTTATTTAAGCGAATCTAAAAGACCATTATGAAAAGCTGGACCATTTCACGCAAACCCAATGGCTCCATACAGTAAAATCTTAATCCTGAAAAAGAATTTTAACTTTAGAATATACGCAATGTTTCGATTTAAATATGTAAGAAAAATATAAAACTGCAGAAAATTTGAATGCCAATGTTAAGTTTAATTGTTTTGCTATGAAAATTAGGGAACATTATAAATAGAAAAAAATGATTCTGTAAAGCTGTTTGTTTGGAAAACAGTTGTAGAATTACATAATGATTTTACTGTTGCGTCATTCCATTCCAAGATTTTGATCATTCAAAACATATTATCTATTGTTATTATTATTTTTTTAAAACAATCTTACTCAAAAAAGAAACATACATTTTGAAATACACCATACTACCTACACAAGTAACACAACTTTCAATTTGAAAAATCATCCAAATAGATTTGGTTTTATTAGAGAAGCCCCACTCCACCACTAGCTAGAAGCAGAGAAAGTGACTGAATGAAATAAAGGAAGGCACGCGTTGCTCTGACCTTAATATACATCTGGGAACTATATAAGGAAATAACTGTAATCAACTTTATTAAAATTACCATTCTCAGAAACACAATCATAATTACTTCTTTTCAAAAGACAGAAGTTGCAAAAAGGTTTTTTTATTTTTAAATTAAAGTTGATGTGTATATGAAGTAACCAATCAGATGAAAATATGAAAGCTATAAAATGTCGTACCGTGTCCTTTTTTTCTGCCCGATCTCTACGCACGAGGAGCACTGTAAAATCCAATTATAAAATTTATTTTTTGGTTACGTTTCGAATTGTAAATTTTGAATTCCCCCTCGAAGATTGGCCAATTACAAAATGGAACTTGATATGTTTGATACTAATCACAGTGCTGCTTTGTAAAAATATCTTCCATCAATATTTTTTTAAAAAGGACTTGTTTGATAATCCAATCGAAGGGCTGCACATAAAATTATCCCTGTTATAAAATGATGAGATTCAAGTTTTTGTTACTAGAGACTAGAGAGTCTTGCAACTCTACAAAAACAACACTCAGTCTTTTATTTTTTGTTTCACAAAACAACACTCTTTCCAATTTCATTAATTCATGTGAAGTTATGTATTTCATCCAGATATTAAATTGCATATCATTTTTCCCGTCATCTATAAATTACAATTCTCTTAGACTAACCATGACAATGTGGTTATTTTTTTTTTTTTTTTTTTTGTGTCAATCGACAATGTGGTAACTTGAATATGAAACGAAAACGACTGATTTTTTTTAATAGATAATTAATTAATAATTTGGTGAGAAAAGGGTCGTAAAAAAAGTAGATACAGTCAAAATCCAGTTCCTACAATAAATTGGGCATGCGTGTTTCTCTCTTTTGTCGTTTTCTATTGATTTTTCTCACGAGTTTTTTTTGGTATAACCCTATTTTATTTTATTTTTTACTCTTCACCTCTTTGAGATCGTCAACGCTTTTGTCCTTTGGAGGTAAAAGAATAGTTTCACGGAAATGTGAAAAAATGAAAACAACTATTCGATGCTATTATTGAAATAAGCGCTCGTTATATATACTAACTTTTTTCCTACTCCTGTAAAATACATGGAGATGATGATATATAACAAAAAAACACTGGACTCACCGAAACTTAAATACTAAGAGAATAACGTTGAGATTAAAAAAATTAAAAGAATAACTAGAGACTCAATAGTTGTGGCCATGGAAATTATATATTTTATGTACTGCTTAAAGTGATTTTTTTTTATTTTCAGTGTAGAAATATTTTTTTCTCTCTTTTATAATACTGTAAATGATTAATTTTTGTTGTTGTATGAATAAATAATACTATAAAACAAGGTTATGTTAGATATCATGCAATTTTCCTTGGTATGTGGAGTATATATGTATGAAGTAAAAACATTAACCAACAATATGAAACAGAAAGTTTTTTTTTCTAAAAAAAGAAACATAGAAAATTATTACTAGTATTTATTATTTAACAAAGAGCAATTAATTACCAAGGGGACCAATTCGATTAAATAAATATATTTTTTTGTTCCCTTTGGAAATTGGCAATAACGTTGAGGTTTGCCATATGAATTTTAAAATATTTTCTATTTTGTTGGTGTGCCCTTAAATCACCCATTACACAACAAACAAAAATCAAGACTAACCAAAAAAATAATTTATAATTATTTTTGTTTCTTCCTACCTACAACTATTTACTTAGCCCTTGCCTCGATCTTTTAAACCATCCACGATTTTTGAATCACCATCGACATCTTTCTCTCTCTCTTTATCTGAGTCCATCAACTTTCACTTTCATTACAACTTGAAAAACATTGAAACCTTTGAATAAACTCACGAGAAAGTACAGTTTTTTCTTCTACTCTGTTTCTTGTTGTTGTTGTTGTTGGAATTTGATACAATGGCGTCTCAGAGACATTTAAAAGATCTTCTAGAAGAAGATCAAGAGCCTTTTCAGCTTCAAAGTTACATTTCAGACCGACGTTGCCAAATCAATGCTCCGGTAACGCATTTACAGGTCAAGAAACGCAGACCAATCTCTCAAAACGCAGGACTTCCCTCACGTTTCTGCCGCAACGCTTGTTTCTTCTCTCTACGTGAATCTCCCGACCCGAGGAAATCTCCACTTTTCGAACCCAAATCGCCGAATCGGAGCCAAAACGCGATTTTCGCCAATATACCGGCGAGAACAGCTTCGATGCTACTAGAAGCTGCGGTTAGGATACACAAACAGTCTTCGGAAGGGTCTAAAACAAGAACGCGAAACGCAGGAAACGCGTTTGGTGTATTTGGATCAGTTTTGAAGAAGCTAACGCACCGGAAGAAACGCGAACTCAGCGGCGGTCAAGACGGTGGACGCGTTTCTTCTTCGGTGAAGGATATGTTGAGATGGGAGTCTCCGGTTGTTCGTAAAATAGTCACAAGAAAATCTAAACGCAAAGAAGAAGAAAATGTTTCCTCGCAAACGCAGAAAATCGCGTCTGAAACGCAGTTTTCGCGGAGGTCAAGTAGTAGTGGTGTTTGGTCAGAGAGTGTTACCAACGGAGAGAGATCTTGGGACGTGGATTTCGAAACGTCAATTAGCTCCAGCAGCCGATCGAACGGTTCAGATGAGTTTGCGATGATGATGAACGGTCAAGATTTAACAGAGGATAAACGTTTTTGTGAAAGCCCGTTTCATTTTGTTCTCCAAACAGTGCCTTGTGACGGCGGTTTCAGAACGCCGAATTTCTCGTCGCCAACGGCGTCTCCACGCCACGATTGTCAAGAGGTTTGTCTCTTTCTACAATTAATAATGATTACATTATTGATCATATTCGTTGGTTAGATATGGAAAAACAATTGATGTATGGAGTAATAATTTACTAATCATTAAACGGAAATGGTTATTAGATTTGAAAATACAAAGTAAAAATAGATTTTTCAAAAATTGGAGTAGAAGTTCAATTAATGACTTAGTTTGACTCAGTTTTGACTCGTTTGAATTAACGGCAAAGTGAAAATAATTATTGTAAATGACAAAAGTACCCCAAAAACACATCTCTTTGAGTCTTGGCTGTTTTCGAAGATGCAATAAACAGTTGAAGACAATTGTATTTTCGTCTTTTCGAAAATTAACTCAGCCTTTTGTGTTGTTGAAAACAAAGTCGATCTCTGTCTCTGACATGCAAATCTCTCTCTCATGTTTTTGTGTTTTTGGTTTTTGTCTACCCAAATTATTTATCAATAGAGTCCAAATTTTTTTGTCTCTGTCGTCTATGCATTTCCATCAATCTAAAATAATCAGTCAGTCAAGTTATAGCGTCTAATCTATTAAATTATTCAATCTAACTATTTAATAATGTTTAAAACAGATGAAGAAAGATTGTTACGAAGTAGAGAAGCTAAAGAAACTAGAAATGGAAGAGGAAGAAGAAGAAGAAGAAGATAAAGAACAGAGCAGCCCAGTTTCAGTTTTGGACCCTCCATTTCAGGATGATGACGAAGACATTCACATGGATGACAGTAACATCCCTTCCAGCTTCAGATCTGTACAAAGTACGTTTTCAAACCACTCTTTCTGTCTTAAATTTTTCCAGCATTTCATTTAATTCGATGTTTTGGGATCTTATATTATACCCTACCCAACTATTGAAGTCTCTTAAATGGTATAATAAACTGTTGTACGGATGATAAGATTTCTAAACAGAACAGTGACATGTTCTCGCTCGAATAGTGTTTGGTATATATAATGTCGCAGTGACGTTTGCATGTTAGTGCAGGTATAGTGTCTGCTAAAGTGTGTTCACTGACATTTTTGGAAGTATTTTGGTTTTAAAATCATTGTGACTAGTGTATTAGATTTGGGAATTTTAACATTTTTTGTTAAATAGGTATATTTCCTATTCTCATATTTATGTAAAGAATTTGCAAGTTAAAATTATGGTTTTGAATTAATGAAAAACATAGAATACCCTTTTAGGCCTTTGATTTCTAACAGGTTCGATCATTTAGACTAATGTTTGTTTTTGGATGTGGATTTACAGAAGCAAAGCATCTGCTACTACAGAAGCTTTGTAGATTCGAGCAACTTGCGGGTTTGGATCCAATGGAACTTGAGAAAAGAATGTCAGAGCAGGAGACTGAGGAGGATGATGAGGAGGAGGAGGAACAAGAAGAGATGAAAAGTCTTTATCATTGTGAGATTGTAACTCAGAGAGTTCTTAAAACGTACTTTGAAGAGATGATAGAAGTTCCTGAAGGTGTAGAAGCATTGATCTCAGACCTTGCAGCAGAGGAATTACAAAGAGATATTGACGATGAAGCTGAAGCCGCCATTGTAGCCAAAAGGGTATGCGAGAGATTAAGATCTTGGAGAGATGTGGAGTCAAACACAATCGATATGATGGTTGAACATGATTTCAGAACAGAGAGTTTGGGATTATGGAGATCAAAGAACGACGCAGAAGTCGCAGACACGGTTCTGGATATCGAGTTTGAGATTTTTGAGGATTTGGTTGAAGAATTATCAGAAGACATTGGCAGAAATCAGTGATCGATATCAGACAATTTTATATTCCAGTAGCTTACGTTGCAAGTAATGACAAACTAACCTACGTTGTTTAGATGGATGGTGGGTGTATGTAAAAGTTTTGCTTGATGAGAGTATTAAGATTTTCGTAATTCCTTATGAGAACTGAGAAATCCATAGGATCGGCGAAGTTCTCCAAACTCTCGGGTCGGGTTCTCGAGTTACGTCGAGGTTCTCTGATTCAGTAGTTGTAGTTGACAATTAGAAAAAATTTGGATACAAATCGAATTTATTTCACATGAATTTATTAGTTCTAACAAAAAGCAAATCCATTATGGGCCAAAAAATTTGCATTGGACTTTTCAGCCCATATTCCTTGTACCAAAAAGCTCAAAGAAAATGTACAATATAACATAATGGCTAACTAGGACTTTTTCAATATACAAAAGAAAGAAAAAAAAATTGGGGAAAAAAAAAAAAAGCTTTTCAATTTTCTTGGACAAAAAAGGGAGAGAAAAAAAAAGACACTTTATTGATTGAGCCAATACCCAATGATATTACTATTATTACAATATTTTTCCATGACAGGAATTTTTCAGATCGACGTCCAAAGTAATTCGTGTGGTCCATTGTTGTCTTGTCAGATTAAAAACTCCAACTAATTTAAATCATAATTGTCAATCACGTGGATCTTTCACTAGATCAACTCAATTTATATTATTACATGAAATAAAACTTGAATATAAAATTTAAAATAGGAGTGACGAAATTTTGGTTTCGAGTCTAATTTCCAGTAATTTATCTTAAGAAAAATTGAATGCGAATGTAGATTTAAAATTTTACATAGAAGTATATAAGAACTGTATTGTTTATAAGGAAGCTTTTTCGGGAGCATAATGAAAATATATTTCTTATCTTTCGATTCGCACTTGTTCAGTGACATTTTTGCCTTCCAGGCATAGAGAGAAGACGTCTTTATTACTCTTTCTAAAATTTAATTTAATTAATTAGTCAAAAGGTGTCAAGTATAGTTCTTATGTTTAAATGTTACATAATCTTTTTGAAAAAGACATCTCCACTATTATTTTCCTCTTTCGTCGTTGACACCTCGGTTAATGTTACCCTTTTCCAGAATAAAAGTTTCAAAGAATCGACTTCACTCCGAGTTTCCACTTCAAGGACAAAAGCGTAGTTTCATTAAAATTGTATATACTGCTCAAACAAATAATTGGATAATATTTTTACCAAAAAAAAAAAAAAAATTGGATAATAATAGAATAATTAGCGATGAGGATAACTATTTGGGGTTATTAATACCCGTGAATGGGTCACGGTTTATCATTCCCTAACGGCCCCCCGCCACCACAGCAAAAACCAAAACATCTTTAATCTCTAATAATTAATCGACCAACCTTTGGTACTATAAGCTCTTATTCCCAAGATTAATGAAAGTAGTTTCTTTTATTATTCTTAGTTTGTCAAACATACTATCTATGATCCATGACATGAAACGAACAGTTGAATCAACACCTACCTAAAACCGAATAATTGTCGTTTGTATTATGCCGCTATAATATTTGGTGACAAAAAATAGTAAAGTTTAGACATCAATCAAAATCTTTATTTTACTATCAAATATATATGAATATTTGAATTCTTCATTTGATTTATTGAAAATTTATTTACAAAGTATACATGTTTTTAAAATGATAATGCTTTATAAGAATTAGATAGTGTATGTTCTATTGACAAATCTTGACAAGATCTATAAAGGAAAAAATTTCAAAAGGCAATGACAAAGAGGGGTATGCTTTCTCAAATATTTTTACATACTGTTAAACTAAAATTCAAAAAATTTGAGATAGCTTTCTCCTTTTTTAATTATTTCAACGTTTTACCTTTTGAATTCGGCACTACCCCCTTTCCTACGGACTCACTTTTCTTGTCATATAGAGCTTCTCCACCTAATTCTCAAGTTCGATGTTAATGGCAGACCCTTTTTAACTTTCTTGTTTTATACATATAAGTTCAAATACTCATTAAACCAATTGGATATAAGAATGTTTTAAAACAATTACATGTTACCGGTAAACAATTTTTTAATACACTATCAAGTAGGTCTTCGACTAGTGGTGAGTTCAATTCTCACCTGGAAGAGAGACAATTGTGTCTTTCCGGTAGAAAATGGAAGAGAGACACATGTTTTCTGGATAAAATATATATTGAGCTAAAAGTATAAAATTAATATGAACAACATATTTTTGTTATTATAATTTGTGTCCATAACAAAATAAAATAAAAAGAACTTCTCACCACAAAATACTAGATCAAACTTTTTTTGTCGGGTTAATTCATCTCTAAGATTAGTCAAATAGCTTAAATTAGCTGTGGTTGAACCATTACTATTTGTAAATCCTCAGTTCGTTGTTGATCCCAATCATTCAAGTTTATCGAAAAAAAAGGCTGGCTATAATCACATCTATATGTGAAATCTTTGTTTCACATTATTGTTCCAAACTGGAAATTACGCAAACTTAAAATCTGTCTATTTTTTTGGTTTGCCCAAAAAAAAAAAAAATCTGTCTATTTTAATGCGCTATTTTGTCAAATTAATTGTGTGTACTGGACGTCTCTTTACCTTATGTCTAAGTGTCATCCAAAACAGCTCTTAATTTATTTGATAATAAGACAAAATTACTCGGATATCACACGTATGCTTTAAGAAAACACGATGTGTGAGAGTACTACTATACTGAAATAAAAATGACACGACGTCTAGAACTATAAATCAGTCTATCTATATACATTACAAATTGTTATGAAAAAGTTATAGTTTTAGATACTATAGTACTGATTACTTGATAAAACTCAATCCATTTTTTCATTTCAAATTTTCACCAATTTAGCTTAAAATCAACTAAAATCATTACTACGTATAACATAAGGTTACTATAATTTATAGACCATATTGGTAAGAAAGACATTTACATTTCGGAACTTATCTACTCACTGAGTGTGAAGTATATCATTTAACTTGTGATAACACATTGTGTATATAATCTATATTTCCAGGGTTCCCAAATGCATGCATCCGTCGTTTCAAACCTTCCATCAACATGGGCCTTCGCACTTTAAAATCTCTTTTTTCACCCTTTCCTCCTCGAATTTTTTGCTTGAAAATAATTCTAATAAGAAAAGGCAAAACTAAAATTAAGGAAAAAGCCAAAATATTAAAATCCAGCTGGTGGGTGTGACCCCACATTCTTATCGACATCCATCAATGTACCCCTCTTATCAAACATTGATTATAAGCCCATAAAATTTGTATTCATCTTGCATTCGATTATAAGCTAATACGACATATGTATGATTTAGACTTAAGCTTTTGTTTGTATAGATAGATGTTCTACATTAATTTCAAATGTAGTCCGACTTAATAATAACACTCTCTCCAAAAAGATGGTTAATTTGGGGGAATATGCGGAAATTAAGTATATACTATTATTCTCCTCAATTAAACTCTTTACACCAATATATATTAATACTATAGAGATAACTAAATAAACTTAAATGTTGCATTGAGATTTTAAAAAGTAAATAATAAAAGAAAAAATCACTAAAACATCTTATAATACAAAATATAGAGTATTATTCAATTATAATTTGGATGTGATATGATTGGTCTCATGCTTTACCATTTACTTAACTCGACTTATAAATACAAAACAAAATATAAATTAAGACCCTTTATCAAAATATATATAAAAATCAAGAAAAACTTGGGGAGGGGATGTCATAATCGCGCCATGATTTACGACTTGTGCATCGAAGAAGTAAGAGAGTAGGCTATTCGATTGCTGCAGGCTGCAACACCTGATATGCATATTTTATGAGGTCTTTCCTGTAACTGGTTCATACACACATGTTTTACAAGTTCTCAAGAAAAATTATATTGCAATCATTTATATCTAATTAATATCTTTGCCTTTCTCGTACGTAGCATCTTATTCTTGTAAAACTTTGTTTTAGTTAAGAGTCAGTATTCGATTTAGAATCGGTGAGGTTTTAATTTAAAAATAACAAAAAAATAGAAATAGTTTTTCTAATCAGTCACAAATTTATAATCAAAACCTATCTGAACGTAACAAAAAAAAAAAAAAGGTCTTCTAGTTTGTTTGAGTTCAGTTAGATTATATTCAGATTCGGTTTGGTATAGGAAAATGCGTTTACAAATAATTTGGTTCGGTTTTTATTCTGATATACACAATCCTACCAAAAAACGAAAGACTGATATGACTCGAACCAATTCCAGCATTCACTCTCTCTTCTTAATATAGTTCGAAGATTTTTTCGTTCTACAAATGTCCTAATAGCTTTTCGTGGCAGCTATCCCTTAATATAACTCACATATTGTTATCAAAGAAAAAAAAAACATTTTCTTACTTCTTCTTATACTTAATGTGTTCTTTTTCCACTAGCAACCAAATCTAAAATAAATAAAACAACTGTTAGAGAGCAGTAATTAATGGTGGAAATTACAAAACACTGTGTCTGTACATATGAACACACGTATACATTGTACATTGCATGGATCGAACGTCTACCTACGTGAAAAGCAAGTCATCAGGTCTGACCACTCTGAGATTCAGACACTCTCATTAATATTTTTCCTCTTCAATTATATATAATTCATTGGTTTTTTTAAGAATTAAAATACAATTTAAGATTTTTTTTTCTTCTCTTTTAATTTTTTTAGTATATTTATTATTTGTCGGGATTAAGACAAAGACTGAGTGAGCAAGACTGAGATTCTTCTGTTCAGCATGTTTCCCTTATTAAGAACTCTCTTCTTCTCTTACGTACAGTTACTATACACTGTCCATGATTTCATCACTCTCTACGTACTCTGCTTTTATTTCCAATTTTATTTCTNTTTTTTTTTCAATTTTTTTTTTTTTTTTTTTTTTTTTTTTTTTTGGATTTCTGTAATATTATGAATTGATTGCGCATCGATCTCTCTTTCCACACCAGTTAACACCTCGTTATGTTATCTTTAGGCAGTTGGAAAATAAAATGTGACTGTACATATACGTTGCTTTTGTTTGTCCTTTCTAAGAAATAATTACATCTTCACTTTAGTATTTCTTTTAAAATAAATCCGATTGATCATTACATATTTGTCGGCATCTAGCTACCTCATCTAAACTATTAATTAATTAAAATTAGCTACTGATTGTTTGGAAATAAAACCCCTCTATATTCATGATATTTTGTACCGTGGTCCACAACTTTTGTGAGAAGAATGTCTTTCAGTTTTAAAATTTTAAAGTTTTAAAGCGATATGATTGCTGAGGAATATAATATGATTCATACACAACTATGGAAAGATAGATCTTGTAAACAAATTAAAGAGATAGATCTTCAATGATAGAACAAAAATATATTATATAAAACAGATCATGGTTGAGGCAACTTTCCCTTTCTTCAATAAAAACCAAAGGTTGCTTTAAAGAAAATCATGACATTTTCATATAAAAGAACGAATCATAGAATATATTAAAATCCCGATGTTAATGTTGTAATCTCAGAAATAACAATTCAGTAAGTGAAAGTTGATCGTAAGTAAGGTCATATTCTGGATGTGTCATAATTGGTGAAACTCGTGTTCAGTAATTTTTGGCTTAAAAGTTGTATCCTTATAGAGATTTTATACATTTTATTTATAATAAAGTACGAATTTATAATGAATGTAGGAATACTATGGTGATGTACGAATGAATAAAGGCCCTACCGCTTACTATTATTATTGTTATATAATTTTAAAAATTCTAGCATGTCCATAACATCGACCCATCTTAGTAGAGTTCAGATTTTAGTCTCACTTTCGCGCAAAAGCATGCTACTCCCCCTCCTCTAGCCGATGTGAAAATTATAGGCCACTTCTTGAGCACTTATCTACAAAGACATGTGTATAATATATAAGGTCGATGCGGTTAAAATATACAATATTTGTCTTTCTAGGGTTTGAAAGCATGCATTCAAAATATTTAATTTTAATTGTTATAATACATGCATTCCCATTTTTCCCATAAAGGTAATACGAATATATCATCTTCTCTTAAATTTGTGAAGGGGAAAAGAGGATCATGCAAACCCATGTGTGATTATGGGAAAGAGAAGTTTTTTAAGTAATCAAATTATACTCGTAGTATCAAAATCATATTATGGTTCGGATGATACGAGTTTGAGTAATGCCATAGTGTGTCGGTAACCAGATATTCTTACTAATACTAATACGCAAAAAAAAAAAAAAAATTGAATAATAAGAGAATAATTCAAAATTATTATTTTTGTGTTAGCCACGTATGAATTATTATGTCAGACATTTAGGATATAATAATAATAATAATAATAATAATAATAATAATAATAATAATAATAA